>OU898281.1:69003568-69019567 GCA_918026665.1 Diabrotica balteata
TTTTTTTGTTACTGTTGAGGTTTTGCTAATAAGTAAATATTTTATTATTATAACTTACTCAATCTTCTCTATTGGTATTTTCTTTTCGGTAAGTTTCTCTACCATCTTTACTTCACTAGGCAGTAGCATAAGTAAACTCTCCCCTCCCCTGTGATACCTGGCTGTTCTAACCAACCCTGTGAATGTAAGTTTCCGGATCTTCGGGACAATCTACTTGAACGACCCAGTGCACTTCAGGAAAATCGAGTCCTCTTGCAGCCAAATCAGTACAAAATAATATTGCTGATTGTTTACGGCAAAAATTTTCATAAATAGCCATCCTGCGAAGCTGATGCAATGTTCCATACAGTGCCATCAAACTGGTGCCTGGCCTTAATCTAAAAATGCATGGGTAAATATTTATTATTTCTATGTAATTAAAGTACAAATTAAGTGTTACAATTAAAGTGCCTATTTCATAAATATATACATCTTCTTGTAAAGTAACCATTTACGTATTTTTTAATAATATTAATAATAAAATTGACCATCAACAGAAGAAAACCGAATATTTTCCCAGAATTTTTATAATAAACTTTTTGAGGACGATTTCTAGAGCGGAAGTCGCAACGTCAAATACTAGTTAGCTCAAAATGTGAGCTAAGGAACAATGAGAGCATTAGGTACAATCAATAACTGTGGCTTAATCCCATATAAACATAATATTAAATTAGAAATGCCACAAAGAAGTAGTTTCAGAACCTTGCCATCTAAATGATATATTTGTAAATTATTATTGTGATTATTTTAGGTGTGTAAAAATCTTTCTTTAAGTTTGCCATTGACCTATTATACTTCCTTTTAGTCTCTCGGTACTGTTCATCATATCTGTATATCTTAGTACCAAAAGTATGTGCAATTTATTTTTCATGAAAATATTTTGAGGATTGTTAGGAATTTTGATAATATTGAACATTGTATTGATTTTCTTGGTTTATAAAAACGTCAAAAAGTCTGGACGATGCCCCGGAACCTTATATGCATGGCTTTGAACATTCCCATACATAAATAATATATAAATACTATAATATTAGAAATGGATAGGCAACTTAATGTATAAATTTCGTTCATGAGGACCCCTTGCGGCTGGGGTCATTACTAATCATCTTTTGGAGGGAAATTCAAATGGACACCCCTTACATACATACCCTTTAGCACCTCTTGTGGACTATTTCGTTACTAATTAAAATTTACTGGAAAATATCTTACTATTTTCCGATGAAATAATCTCACATATATTATTTAAAAATAAAAGGATATATAAAAATGCACATTTTATCTAGATATACGTATATTTATTTGTTTTTTACGATAAAACAGTTATAAGAGAAATGACAGCTTATCTCTCTCACGAAGACTTCAACCAATCATTTATTTTAACACAGTCTCGGCACAGAATAATAAACAAACAGAATGCCCACACTCAGATGCCGCCTTTGAAGTTTTTCAGCACGCGCGCCATGTTTTAGAAGGAATGACACAGACATATGATTTGTGAGGTTATGTTATTGTTTATATTTATGTTTAATTATATTATATTCATCTTATTATACTTAACAATGTTATTCTGATTGTTTATTATTGTGTGGTCTCGGGGTGTCAATAAAATAAAAGCTTAATTACGCAATGTCAATTCTGTCAAAAGTAATGACAGATCTTCACTTTGTTTAAAAGTTTTCAATTTTATTTTATTATCTTTATTCTTAGTAATTTTAATTTAAGTTGGTTACTTAGTTTTTAAAGTTTAGTTTGAGTTACCTATTGTAGCAAAGAATTTTTGTGTTGTACGAGTAAAAAAACTAAACATGGTGAATTATTGTATTGTTCCGTTGTGTACAAATAATGGAAAAATTGCAAAAAGAATGATGATAGTAAGGGCGAGCGCCCACCAAAGTGGCGTGGCAAGTAGCACGTAGCAAGTAGCACGCGTCTAGCATGTTTCTTAAAATGTAACCAATGAAAACGAATGATTAGAATGAATGACGTCACTGTCATTTTGGTGTACGCTCAATCATTCGTTTTCATTGGTTACATTTTAAGAAACATGCTAGACGCGTGCTACTTGCCACTTGCCACGTGCCACGCCACTTTGGTGGGCGCTCTCACTAAGTTGTCAAATAGTAATTTGTCAGGAAGCAAACAATAATAGTATTTAACATTTGTTTCTGAAAATATGTGTAATAAATATTATGTAATTAGTTTATAACTGTTTTTTATCTTAAACAACAAATAAATACTGAAACTAAACTTTAAAAACTAAGTAACCAACTTAAATTAAAAATTGCTAAGAATAAATGCAAACGAAAGTTAAATAAAATAAAATTGAAAACTTTAAAACAAACTGAAGATCTGTCATTATTTTTGACAGAATTGGCATTACGTAATTAAGCTTCGTTTGATTATTTTATTGACACCCCGAGACTGTGTTAAAATACATGATTGGTTGAAGTCTTCGTGAGAGAGATAGACTGTCATTTCTCTTATAAACTGTTTTATCGTAAACAACAAATAAATATACGTATATCTAGAAAAAATGTGAATTTTTGTATATCCTTTTATTTTTTAATAATATATGTGAGATTATTTCGATTATTAACGATAACTTTTCAACGAAATCATATTCCACTTATCAATTTTGCAGAGGCGTACCAAAGCATTTTTAATTATTTATTTAAACACATAAGTATTTACGTAAAAATTAAATCTAAGACCGATATAATTATTAAATTATCATGTGTCTTCTAACAGGTATCTTATAGTTGTCTAACAAAATAAAGTAAAATTTTATTCTTATTAGAGAGGACCTAATACAGAACTTCAAAAAAACAGAAAACTATGGAAAATACTTATTTTTTCATTAGACTAAAAACAATCTGAAATTTTAACACACGATCTCGTCATTACACATCATTCATTATGTATAGAATTGCTGTGTGCTGTAAACGTTATATTTTATTTGTTTATATAAATAAAAAATATATTATGAAGTTCATATAAATTAAAATGAAGTAAACTAAACTATTATCATGTGAATGCAATTATATAATAGTGCATTTGTTTATTTCAGTAAATTCTCGAAATATGAAATGAAGATGGCACTAACTACTAAAGCGTTAATAACTTTGTTAGAACAAGACTGAGATTGTGAAAATGCTGACTCACTCAATGTGGTTTATTTGCCGCAGACATTAGATTAGAAAGCTTCTGATGTAGAAGACATTGATGATAATATTATTTGAGAAGAAGCAATAAAATCGGATATTGCAGGTAATATGAAATACAAGTGATTGGGAATTCTGACGATTCTGAACATAATATTCCTCTGAACCACCACAGATAAAACGTCCAAAGAAAAAATCAAACAAAAATAGTAAATCCAAATTTGTCTCAAGTTTTAACAACAGATACTCATTCGTGCTCAGTAGTAATTCAACATCAGTATGATTGATAATTAGACAATATAAAAGCCAACCAAAGAGGCAAGTCATATATTGAAGTTTTTTCACTCTTTTGATAAAAAGTAATTGAGAGCATTCTATATTTTACAAATATTTATGCATCCCAGAATAACCGTCACGATTCTGAAATGAATAACATAACTTAAAAAAAAAATTATTACCATATGTATATTATCTGGTTTACATCTCTGCAAGCTGATATGTATTGGTCAAAGGATGAGGATAAAGAAGTGCACATTATAAGAGAAAGCATGAGCCGACATAGATTTATATTTATAATTTATAATAGTGCAGAAACCCTACATCAGTTTCACTTAGTACATGGACGACAATCTAAATTTGCTTTACCACATTAAACCAGATTCGACAATATTGGCCACATTACAAAAAGAGACAATAGTGCAAAAATGAAGGATGTGCAAAAGTAATACTATTTATTTATGTAATAGGTGTAGAATGAATCTACACCCGAAAATTTTCACCTTAAAATTTAATTTACATTTAAGATACAATGTGTCCCTTTATTAAAAATTGTACCGTTTTCTTTGAAAATGAGAAAAAAATCTTTTTGATTGTAAATTAGTCTTAATTTAGACTGTTTAAACTAATTGTTTTAATCCAATCTAATAAATGAATTGTCAAATTTCTCTTTGTATATTGAGAGGCAGTTAATGGGTTAATACTATATAAAGAATAAACTTGCCTCAAATTTACTTTACTTACCTCAAAATTAAAGTTAATAAAGTCTATTTAATAAACATATTCCCAATAAATTGAACACACTACGCCTATGCACATATAGATATAATTTGGAAGGAATAAACTAAAATATCATATTTCTTTCATTACCATTCCTTCTAGGAACGTAAATATATATATATATATATATATATATATATATATATATATATATATATATATACAGTGTAGGAAAAATTTTATGGTCGGTATGGACCTTACGTGAGATGGAGTGAGAAACAGCTGTTTAAAAAGAGAGAGGTATATTAGGTACGCCCTATATATCGCCGAACCTTCATGCATAGAAATAAAAAAGGGAAAGTTCAACGTTGCCAAACTTATCGGTTTTATTTGACCTGTTGTCTTTTTTGCATTTGAACAATGTTCTATCAAGAAGATAAAATGCTCAAGATAATCAAATTTGGGCGAAATTGATTTAAATGGCAGGTTACTGTTTTTTTTATTGGGAATATGCCACAAGTTTTCTTTACAATAATTGTAATATAACATTTTGATTTCCATTTCGGAAATCGTTTTATATAAATAAAATTTATTAATGTTTCGTATTTTAAGTACAATTTTCCGAACTAAAAATCTAAACATCAAAATAATTTCCCAATATGAAATAATAAACAATTAAACATGCATACAATAACGCCACATTAAAAAATATTCATACACTAATACTTTGGCAACGTCTAGTCTAGATAGTCGTCTGGTCAAAAGATCGAGTAACGAGAAGTAGAGGTGGGTCGTGCTAGTTTATCGTTAAGAGCGTAGGAGCAAAATTTCGGGCCAATGTTTTTTAAAAGCATTCATTTTTTTTCGAATCCTGAGAAAACTAATAAATATTTTTGAAAAATTTAAACGCAGAATGAAACAATACATTATTACCGAGAGCCGAAAGTCCCTGAAAACTTCTATAATGTTTATTTTAATAAGTTATAGGGATGAAAAAAAAAAACAAAATTTAGTGTGATTTTTAATTTCAAATATCTCATTAAAAAAACTTTTTGTTTATTCTAAGGGACTTTCGGCCCTCGGTAATAATGTAATCTTTCATTCTGCATTTAAATTTTTCAAAAATATTTGTTAGTTTTCTCAGGATTCCAAAAAAAATTTAAATTTTTTTAAATGCTAAAAAGCATTTAAGCATTTTTAAATGCTAAAAAGCATTTAAAAATTTTAATTTTCATAAACAAGTAACTATGATTGTTTCAAAGTAGTTTCAAGTAAGAGAGTACCTACATAAACAAACATAACGGCTATTATCGTTTATGTGTATATCTTTTGAAGTGAAAGAAACTACCTAATGATATATTTATTATAACTTGAAAAATAAACTAAACAATACAAATAGTAAATCGGACTTACATTTACATTACACGTTATTATTAAATCGCGAATAGTCTAAATTGACATAAAAACATAAGTTTTTCTTGTAATGGACTCTCGATGCAGGTGTACGTGTAGATGAGTCATCTCCAATTAATTGATCAAAAATACACCATGGACTTAAGTCATATTTATTGGTTTCTTTTTCTTGTATGGTTGATTTTCAATAGTACAATCTTCTTGTTCGTTAATTATAGAAGTAACCAGCTTCTTAACTTTTTGTTTTGTTCTGCACTTTAAATCGTGAATCCATAAATGTACATAATGACAATGTGCCACTCTGTTCTATCCCTCTAAATCTTTTTGCTAAACCCGATATTAGTAATTGTACTATGTCGGATACTATGGATGTAAGTATGCCGTTTGCTAAAATTTTATTGCAAGATTCTTGCAGGCAGCGTACCATAACAATCACTGAACTAGCATTCAAGTATTTTTGGTCACTCATTGTACTTGTTATTTCTTTAAACGGCCGTAAAATTTGGGAAAGTTGAGAACAAATAATCCAGTGTTCTTTATTTAGATTAGGTTTAAGTCTAAGTCTGTATTATTTAATACCAATGTGGAACGGGTTGCCTCTTCTAACTCGGTCATTCTTTTTAACATGTAATAGGTGAAGTTCTACCTAGTTTCCACGTCTTGGATTGGCCGTTTGGGAACTGTGTTCTGTTGTAATTAATACTTTAAAAGCCTTTCTGAAGATAAGGTACTTTTTTGAAATGTGTTTTTTTGCAGAATTGTCGAAAAAAGGACTTTTTATTTTATCTATTTGTACACGACAGCATTTAAGTGCGTCCCCCACCAATAAATTTAATCATCATCATAAATCACAATCATCATAAAACAAAACATATTTAATAGCTTTGACCATATTTGAGGAATTATCAGTTACTGCAAAATTTACTTTTCGTTTTAGACCCCACTGATTAATAATTTCAGTAATCGCTGTTTTCTGGATTATGGTTTCCAGAAAAATGGCAGCAGCCTAATAAAAAAGTTTTGAATACTAAATTTTCGGTTAAATATTGTCCTGTTAATGCGAAGTAACTCTCAGTTACTCCAGATGTCCAGAGGTCAGTAGTAATACAGATATTTTCTACTTCTTTAACAACTTGTGATCTAATAATTTGCTCACTTTTGACATAACATTCCTGAAGTAATGAACCTGACAAAGTTTTTCTTGTTGGCGGTTTATATCCAGGAATCCACCCTGCAAACTTTTTAAAAGCTGGTTCTTTAACTATGGAAAACGGATGAAACGAAAAGTTTAGTAAATCTTGAAAATCAATCAGTCCAAGAAAAAGAAACTGATAAAGATGACTTAAGTCCATGGTGTATTTTTGATGAATTAATTGGACATGACTCATCTAAACATACACCTGTATCGAGAGGTATAAAAGAAGTCGACATGTAATTGTCTGATGATATATTACCCACAAACAATTTCGAACGGAGATTGAAACTGTCCATTACCGTGGTGAAAAAACCATCGCCATGTATATCGTAACTTAACCACTAATAATTCATAAAATGTTGTAGTATTGTAACAAAATCTTTTCCTTGTGAACACATGTTTAACATCTGGTATAATTTTAAATAAAAGAAGAACGCGATTAACAAGAAAAGTGGAAAAACTTATGTTTTTAAATGTCAATTTAGACGATTCGCGATTTAATAATGTGTAATGTAAATGTAAGTATTTAAGTACCATTTGTATTATTTAATTTATTTTTCAAGTTACAATAAATATATCCTTCGTTAGGTTCTTTTATTTCAATACTTATACACATAAACGATAAGAGCCAATATCGATACATTTTTAAAAATATTGATAAGTTTACCGATGTTTCAAACTATTCAATTACTTGTCTCACTATGTACTCGTGAACCGCACCAATTTATATGTTACGGGGGCAAATTTATCTTACTTTTTCACTTATTTACATGGGCGAAGTATACACAATAAAAATGACCCCAGTAAGAATTTACTGCTGAAATTTACATGGATTTGCATTGAAAATTGTCCGACTATAGTAACGAAATAGCCCGCAATAGTCTCTAAAGAGAATGTATGTAAGGGGTGTCCATTTCAATTTCCCTCCAAAAGATTATTAGTAATGACCCCAGCCGCAAGGGTCCTAATGAACGAAATTAATACATTGAGTTGCCTATCGACTTCTAATATATTATTTATCTATGATAATAGTATTTAACATTTGTTTCTGAAACTATCAGTGTAATAAATATTATGTAATTAGTTAAGAACTGTTTTATCTTACACAACAAATAAATATACGTATTTCAAGAAAAAATTGTGCTTTTTGATATATCCTTTTATTTTTTAATAATATATGTGAGATTATTTTATCGGAAAATAGTAAGATATTTTCCAGTAAATTTTAATTAGTAACAAAATAGTCCACAAAAGGCGCTAAAGGGTATGTACGTAAGGGGTGTCCATTTGAATTTCCCTCCAAAAGATGATTAGTAATGACCCCAGCTGCAGGGGGTCCTAATGAACGAAATTTATACATTGAGTTGCCTATCTATTTCTAATATTATATTATTTATCTATGGTATGGACTGTGTATAAACGAAAATAAAGCAAAATACTTTGAAATGAGAGCAAAGAAATTGAGACAATGAAGGCGTATAGAAAGAAGAACGACTAAGGAAAATATGGAAGTAATGTAGTTAGTAGAGGTTATAACCGATAACAGAAAACTAAGAATCCAAGACTGGGAGGAAAAGACGAAAAACGGTGAAGAAAATAGAAGTAATGGGAGTTAAGGCCTGAGAAGCTGTATATAATATGTACAGCTCTCTCTCTCTCTCTCTCTCTCCTCTCTCTCTCTCTCTCTCTCTCTCTCTCTCTCTCTATATATATATATATATATATATATCGGAAAAAGGAGTACGACCGTCAATCCAATATATATATATATATATATATATATAATATATATATATATATATATATATATATATATATATATATATATATATATATATAAGGATCACTCAGACGAGTGGTGGGTTCTTATATCGGTCTCTAGGTGGAGAAATAAAAGACAAAGTTGATAGGCTACTTTATCTATTTTGAAGACGTTTCGCTTTCGAGTTTTGAAAGCATCATCAGTTCATCTTAAAAAGATATGTAGCAGTCAATGTTATTAACAAACATGTGAATGAAACTAAGTAAATGGACATAATACGCTGATCTTGTATAAACAGTTAAGCAACTAACAACATATATGAACTTGTAAAAAATTAGCACAGCAAATGACCATGTGGTCTAAAGTAAATTCAATGTTATTTAATGTTAATAAGTGAGTAAGAACCAAGAAAATCATAAATAACTTCCAACTATTTAATGGATATTAAGCTTTGATTTTAACTTTAGGTAGCATTATAAGTGATATTAATAAAATTTTAAAAAGTAGTAAATATGAAGTTACCGATCAAAGCCCTATGAATGTCGCCGGAAAAAAAAATGGTTTTTTTCATTATCAATTTCATTCTCATTTTTTTCCCGGCGACATTCATAGGGCTTTGATCGGTAACTTCATATTTACTACTTTTTAAAATTTTATTAATATCACTTATAATGCTACCTAAAGTTAAAATCAAAGCTTAATATCCATTAAATAGTTGGAAGTTATTTATGATTTTCTTGGTTCTTACTCACTTATTAACATTAAATAACATTGAATTTACTTTAGACCACATGGTCATTTGCTGTGCTAATTTTTTACAAGTTCATATATGTTGTTAGTTGCTTAACTGTTTATACAAGATCAGCGTATTATGTCCATTTACTTAGTTTCATTCACATGTTTGTTAATAACATTGACTGCTACATATCTTTTTAAGATGAACTGATGATGCTTTCAAAACTCGAAAGCGAAACGTCTTCAAAATAGATAAAGTAGCCTATCAACTTTGTCTTTTATTTCTCCACCTAGAGACCGATATAAGAACCCACCACTCGTCTGAGTGATCCTTATATATATATATATATATATATATATAAATATATATATATATATATAATATATATATATATATATCTATATATATATATATATATATATATATATATATATATACATATACATTTATATCGAGAAAAGGAGTACGACCGTCAATCCAATATAAATTAAGGATTACTCAAAGAGTGGCGGGTTTTTTCGGTCAAAAGGTGGAGAAAAAAGACAAAGATGATGGCTACTTCATCTATTTATTGAAAACGTTTCGCTTTCTATTCAGAAAGCATCATCAGTTCATCTAAAAAGAACAATATGAAAAGCCTAACATCCAAAGAAAAGTTATTAAGTGTGTTACCTCAAAAAGATATGTAGCAGTCAATGATATTAAAATCGTAAAGAAGCTTCCGACAATGGACATTATAAAAATTATGTTGTATAAACGATAAATTGAACTAAATATAGTTAACAATTTTTATAAACTTAGCACAGCAAAATAATATGTAGTAGTTGTACATGTATATAAAAAATTATGTAAAAAATATCAAAAAAGCAAAGTAATGTGAAGAAGAACTAAAAGATCTAAGATGCACTTCGAATAGTATATTAATAGTTAAGATTTAATTTTGACTTTAGGTAGCATTATTAAAATGATTAATTAAAAATTTAATAATTTAAAAGTATAATGATGTTACAACTACAAGCTTCTAGTCTGCTGCCGGTGAAATGGAGGCAACAGGTGTTATAACGCCACCAACGTAAAAAGACAGACAGATGCCTTGAGGTCAACGCGTGACAGAACTACAAGGCGTACTACTACCAACTCTAATTCAATAGAGCGGTTTATTTAAAAAATATGACAAATTTGGTCGACAACCTGTCTGTATAAACCAAAAAATGAAAGGAAAAGGTGGTTGAGAACTCCATTTTCCCCCCAGTGATCGGTTGAGATAAACAAAGAACAAACAAGCGAGGTCAATCAAAAAATCATATATTAATAGTCTACGTTGTGACTGAATAGCCAGCCACAGGTGAAGAGTGATCAAACTTCCAACAGTCCAAGGTTCATAACATTTGGAACTGAAATTAATAGGGATTCTTGAATCATTTATTCATTCGTATAATTGTATTAATTGTTTCTATTCAAATAGTTCAATACAATTTTATTACTATAAAGACATACAGTGTGTCTATTATGTAATATGTCTATTATGTAAAGATATCAAATGTTATCAATATTATACGAGGTATGTGAAAAAATGTGAATTGAAAATGAAATTTAGCTCAAGAGTAAAGCACCGTTATATTTCATTTAAGTAATAAAAAAAAATTTTATTTGATATCCGTAATTTGAGATTTTTTTAACTAGAAGGATGTAATTACATATTAAAAGATAGTTTTTAATCCCAAACGACTTTTCATAATAACAATTTTGGATATAAAGGTACTTTACTCTTGAGTAAAATTCACGTTTTTTTGTATATATTTTGTACAAGATTAATAAAATGTTATATCTGATGGTTGCATCTTAGTTTTAACATAATTCGGTAGAGAAGTTTGACAGTTTTGAAAGGCCTCCCAAATTCTTGAAATTTTCAAAGTGAATTGCCAATGTTTTTTCAACTTACCACATTACATAAATGTAACGAAATTTATTAACTAGTATTAGCGAATTGTTTAGCGAATACCTTTTTTAATGACTTTCTAAATAATAGTAAACATATTATGTCTACTTGCCAACTAAAAAACGAGAAATAAATGGAAATATCATCAATGTATAAAAATAAGGAATAAGTTTATTATACAATAAAACATACAAAAATCCAAGTTTTTTTAAATTAACAATATAATAATAATACTTAATTTTTTAATTTTTAATTTAGACTGTGAACTACTACATGAATTTGACCAGCATAAAATTGAAGCGGATATGGCCTAAAACCAAAAGAAATATGATAAAATGTTTGCATAAAACGAATCCAACAACTGTTGTACTCGTGCTTGATTTGCAAAAGGTATTAAGACACTCCTCGAGCTTGCGACAAATATAACATTTGATAAGAGACTGCTGTCCACGTACAATCGACTAGAAGTTTCTTATCCCTGAACACACTCATCTTGAATATGACGCTAAGAATTTTAGAGAAAGAGCGAAGAAAACCACTAACATCTTAATTATGGTGCCCAGGCACTGGTACAAGAACAATTGGGAGAAAAACCATTCGCTGTGGAAAAATGGACCAGCAACTGGACTAGTTTAAAGTTTATCCCAGTCAAGTTCCATGGGTTCTATAATTCTCCTGACACAAGTCAGTCTACACCAGAAATTCAAATCCGTAATGACGATGTCAGTTCATAAAAAAATATATAAAAAATCGTAATAAGTATTTGTTAATTAAAAAAATAATTTTTGATTTTTTTAGGTTTTATTGTAAAATAAACTAATTTCCTATTTGTTCTACATTGATATGCCCATTTACTTTTCGTTTTTGAGTTGGCAAAACATGACATGACTACTATTCTGAAGAAAATCATTGAACAAGGTATTCGCTAAACAATTAGTAGCTAATACCAGTTAATAAATTTCGTTGTACATGTGCCATTCACTTTGAAAATTTACGTTAAGTTTTAAATTAGATATACACAATATTAAGGCTGTTTTATCGGTGCACCAAAATCTAGGAACTGTTATTTACCGACAAAATGTCTCGAAATTGGACACAATATTCGAAACTATGTTGCTTTTAAAATGATGGTTTTAATTTGTTTGTTTTTTTTGTTACTTCTGTTAAAAAATTGGATTATACTGTTTAACGTTCTATTATAACCAAACTTTTTACGCCCATCGCTTGAAAGGGTTTTTTTCTCTAATCGTTGATTTTTTTTCACCTTTCTGCGTCCAGTAATAATCGAGAAAAGCGTGTTCAAACTTTGAAGAAAATTGCTAAAAAATACTAAAATCTAATAGTGAAACGTGTTACTCATCATTGTCGCTAGGTTCACCGTTATCGCCTTCGTGACTTCAAATCTCATGAGCGTACGGTCAGTTAGTTCGTGTTAAAACTAATTTGAATGGAGAGTAATGCATTTGTTGCCCGTTGGCCGACGCCACTGAGTAAAGATAGTCTCGCGTAAGCAGTGTAGAAATGTAAGTGATACACCCATTTCAAATCGCAGTGTGCTTGAACTGCTAAAACAGCCTTAATGGCAACACTGTGTGTCACCGTCGACCTTCCACGAACCTCCGTTGCCCCGTCCACAATAATTTGTCATTATACAGTGGTTGTTTAAAGCAATAAGAGCGTAGATTTTTAATTTATTTTTGTAAACATGTCTGTTTGTACGCCCTCAGAAAAGGTTCAAATAATAAAATGGTTTTATTGTGGTAATTCTGGACAACAGTGTGAATATTTATTTTCTGTATTTTTTGAGGGGAGACAATTCCTTGCGTACAGTCAGTTCATATTGTTAAAATTTTGAGAGTTGTTATTGCCTTAAAAATTGCACAAAAGGTCACGCTCAAGAAGTGTCATTAGTGAGTGACACTTGACACATGACAAGTTCTAGGGAGTTAGATGTTAGCAATGTTACTGTAACGAAAGTGTGGAAAAAGCACGGTTACAAGAATTTAAAATAGTCGAAAACGCAGCAGCCTTATCCAGATGAGTACTTCTGAAGAATGGATTTTTGTGAAACTTTAATAATGAAGGCTAATGATAAACCAAATTTTATTTTCTGATGAATCTTCTGCTTCGTTAGTAGACACAATCCTTCCATTAAGAGGTATTGGGCGTGGGAAAACCAGCACAGAAGTATTGTTTACCAAACTCAATGTCATCAAAAAGTTAACGTCTGGACTGGCATTTTAGGAGACCACAAAATAGTTCCATTTTTTTATTGAGGGCAACTTGAATAGTAGAGTGTACCTCATTTTATTACAGAATCATGTTCTTCACTCTATTCTCGATTTTCCTGATGTAAATCTGGAGCATGTTTGGATCCATAAAGACGGCTGTTCAGTTCACAACGCTTGAATAATTAGGGAGTACATAAACAATACTTTCCGGAATCGAGTTATCAGTGTGGCCTAAGGAACAGGCAATATTAAGTGGCCTGTGCGACCTCCACATCTTACACCCATTGACTTCTTTTTTTGTGGGCATTTAAAAAGCCTGCGATCATCCTGAGTCGGATTCTGAGTCAGAGGATTCAGAAATATTATGAACCGAGACACTCATGTTGTATTTCTTCAGAAACTGTTCGATATTATGAAGGTTTTACTAATTTTTAGAAATAATTTTATTTTTATTTAACTCTCCGCAGACGACTGTATATTGTACAAGTTGAAACGAAATAATTTTTAATTTCCCGCATTAATCACTTAAAAACTATTAAAACTTTATGTTTCTATATTTCTGTCTTCGATTTGTGTTTCCGATCGTGCCTTTATTTTAATGCTCACCCGCACGCACAGTATATCCTTTTCCTTCCCAGTGTGTTCTTACACTTTCAGCTATGTTTAGTAGGCTGTTGTACATGTCATGTTACAGCTAGGTAACAGCAAAATGATCTTTCCACAGTTCATAATGTTCGAAAAAGTGTCAATTTGGTAAGAAACAGGTTAGGGAATTTGGAATCAGAGCCAGAATGCCTGCTACTGCTCGACTGTCAACGAAGAGCACATCATTGGGTCATTTAAGGTTCGAACAAGACATGTCTATGGGAAATTAACGATTGATCCTTGTTACCGATGAGTTACGATTTGCACTTTGTCGATTCAACAGACGTATTCCAGTTAACAAACGTGCCAGTGAGCGATTTGCTCAGTGTAACATAAGAGCAGCCAGCAATTTTTTAGGTGGCTCAATTATGATATGGATAGGCATCTGCTTTGTAGGTCGAACAGTAATCAAATTAGAAAAAGTAGCTATTATTGCCTGTTATATCTCACCCAACATAGGTAGAGATCAATACAAACAGTACATTGAATCCATAATACAAATGTCACATATAGAAAAGAATTTTATAGTCGCTGGCGACATAAATGCTAAATCTATCTTATGGGGTTCCCCACGAAATGACTATAGAGGGGATTTATGGAACGAATGGATCTCTACGGCCAATCTAACAGCGCTAAATAATGGAAAACCTACTTTTGTCCGGGGTGAAAGCCGAAGCCACATAGACATTACCCTCGTAAACGAAAGTTATGCCAATCAAATATCTAACTGGGACGTTCTTGACGAAAACATTTTTACTTTTCACAGATATATTGTTTACGAGATTGGCATCAAGGTCACGAAGAGCGGTAGGAAAAAGATAAGTTTTAACAAAGACCTATTTAAAAATAAAATTAGCAACCTACGAGAAGAAGCTACTAACTTCACAAACTACCATAAAAACCTAATACATGCATACAGAAGCAGCAGCAAGGAAAAATGTGTCACATATACTGTACCCTATTGGTGGAACGACGAGATACAGCTTAAAAGAACAAAATGTTTCAGAGTCAGGCGAATAGCACAAAGGAACAGGACCCAAGAAAACTTGGAAGAATATAAGCGCGTAAAGAAAGAACTAAATAAAGAAATAAAGCGGGCTAAACGCACATGCTGGCAGAACCTGTGTGACACGCTGGACAACGATATATGGGGTGAAGCCTATAAAATTGCCACTAAGACACTGAGGTCCGAGGCTCCATATAACCTTTGTGTAGAAAAAAGAAAGGAAATTGCGAAAGCCCTTTTCCTAATAAGCCCGAATGCCAATTTCTACCATATACTCTAGATAATAGACCTGACGAGTTCACCATAGATGAAATAAGATTAGCTGCCGAAAACATAAAAATCGGGAGATCCCCTGGCCCAGATGGTGTGCCACCAGAAGCCATACATATTATGGTACAGGAAAATCCTGAAGTCACCAGAAAGGTATTAAATGAGCTCCTACACAACCAAGAATTCCCAGACCAATTGAAGATTGCAAACTTAGTCTTAATCTTAAAACCTGGTAAACCACCAGACGGGCCTAGTTCATACAGGCCTATATGTTTATTAGATTGTATTGGGAAAATGAAAGCCTCATAAAACGCCGCTTTGAACAGGAGCTCTTAAACACAGGAGCTATTTCTGACCAGCAATACGGTTTTAGAAAAACACGATCAGCTATAGACGCGGTAAAATTTATATGTGATACAGTCAAACAAACAAGAAATAAATGGGCAATCCTTGTTATGTTCGATGTAAAGAATGCCTTCAATTCTGCCAATTGGGCATACATCATAAGGAAACTGGAAACCGCTGGAGTGTCAGACTACCTAATAAATATAATTAAAAATTACCTCACCGACAGATATATTAAAGTGGCAAACAAAGAAAAAACAA
>OU898281.1:69020067-69035258 GCA_918026665.1 Diabrotica balteata
TTCATCATCATCATGGCTTATTCACTCCTGGCGGAGTGTTTGCCGCCCTTTTGGGCTCTCTGATTCATTTATTGCGGGAAATCAGTCCGCTGTTGTTTTTTTTATTATTATAGCAGCGTGTGTGACTTGGCCCTGTCTACAATTTTCCTCCATTCTTTCCGATCCTTACAGCGCTCCTTCCAATTGTAGATTCTCAGCTTCTTTATGTCTCCTAAGACTTGATCTCTCCATCTTGTTTTGGGTCTCCCTTTGGTCTCTTTGTTGTTGGTCTCCATCCAGTTATTCGCTTTAGCGTAGAGTCTGGGTTAGCTCTTTCTGTGTGCCCCAGCCACCTGAGCCTTTGCGTCTTAACGAACTTGATTATGTCTTCACCCTCGATGACTTCTTTAATTTCTTCATTGGTTAATCTTCTAAATTCGCCTACACTTATCCTCACCGGCCCCATTATTCGTCGAATTATCTTTCTCTCTAAGATTTCTAACCTCATTTCATCTTTTTGTGTTAGGCACATCGTCTCTGCACCATAGGTGATCACTGGCCTGATTGCAGTCTTGTAAATTTTTAATTTGGTTTTCTTACTAATGTGTTTTTCTTTCAAGAATTTTTGGTAGTTCCAGTAGGTTTTATTACCCAGTAGGATGCGTTCATTTATTTCATCTGTTCTATCATTTCTGTCATTTACCATCACTCCCAGGTATTTGAAACGGTGTACTCTTTCAAATGTATATGCACCAAGCTTAATTTCTTTCTCTATATTCGTATTCTCTCTTGAACACTTGAGGTATTTCGTTTTGCTTTGGTTTATTACTAGCCCTCTCTTCTTTGCTTCTTTATCTAGTATTAATATTATGTTCTGCATGGTTTTTAAATCTCTAGTAACCAGTGCAATATCGTCTGCATACGCAATCAGTTGGGCTGAAGATTCGATAATCGTTCCCATAATTTTGGCTGCTCTTACTGCGCCCTCTATGGCAATGTTAAATAATGTTGTTGACAGGGAGTCTCCCTGTCTGACACCTACCTCCATTTGTACTTCATCTGACGGGCCTTCCTTTGTTAAGATTCGTGCCTTGGATTCCTTCATCGTCATTTTCGTGAGACTTATTAATTTTTCTTGGATGCCTAATTGATTCATATCCTTAATTAGCTCCTCTCTTATTACACTGTCAAAAGCTTGCTGTAGTCAATAAACAGTATATGTAGATCTATTCCGTGCTCGTAACTTTTTTCGACTATTTGCGTTACAATGTGTATTGCATCTATTGTTGACTTACCTTCTCTGAATCCATGTTGGTATTCACCTATTTTTGTTCTAGTTTCTTTTTCTATTCTTTGTCTGATCAAATTAGTTAATATTTTGTACATTGTATTTAATAACGTGATTCCCCTGTAGTTAGTGCATTTCGTCTTGTCGCCTTTTTTAGGGATTGGTGTTATCAGACCACAATTCCAGTCGTTCGGCATGCTTTCTTCTTCCCATATTCGTTCTATTAGGTTGTGGATTCTGTGGGCTAGTTCCTCTCCCCCATTCTTAAAGAACTCATTTATAATATCGTCTGGTCCTGCTGCTTTCCTTGTCTTTAATCTGTTTATAGTCGCCAATATTTCGCTGTATGAGGGAGGCTCTGATTGTTCTTCATTCCTATTTTCTGTTTGTTCTTCATTTTCTGCGTTTTCAGCATCGTCTTTCTTTTTAAACAGTTCTCTATAGTGTGTTTCCCATTCTATTTTTCCAATATTTGCTGGTATCTCTTTTTTTCTCTGTGATTTTATGTATTTGTATAGTCTTGCATTGTCATTACTATTGGCTTCGAGTTCCTGCAGTAATTCTTCGATCCATTTCTTCTTTTTTTCTTTTGCAGCATTTGTCTGACTCTTTCTTCTTCTCTTTATAGTGTAGGAGATCTTCTTGTTTCCCTGTGGCCACCCACCTGTGTCTTGCTTTGTCCTTGTCTTTACTAGCTTGCTCGCATTCTTCATCGTACCAATCCTTTCTTTTATTGTTTTCCATTAGTCCTATCGTCTCCTCTGCTGTTGTTAAGATACTATCTTTTATGTCTTCCCATGTTTTATCTATGTTCGATGGTTTTAGGACTAGTAGTTTTTCTTCCAATTTAGTGCAGAATTTTCTGTTTGCATTATCTGTATTTAATTTCGACCGATTCCACCTCTTTCTTTTCTTTCTGTCGTTTTTATCTTTAAGTATCTTCAATTTCATGTCGCCTATCACCAAAATGTGATCCGAATCAGCATTGGCTCCCCTGTAAGACCTTACATTCTGAAAAATTGTTCTCCATTTTTTTGAGATTAGGATGTGGTCTATTTGGTTTCCATCTGTTGTTCCAGGTATAAGCCACGTTACTTTGTGCTCTTTTTTGTGCTTGAATTGAGTGCTAATAATAAAAGTATTGGTTGCTGCTGCTAGATTACATATTCTCCTGCCATTGTTATTCGTATTTTGATGGATTGTTTCTTTTCCTGCGATTTCTCTGTTCGTGTCTTCTTTCCCTATCTTTGCGTTGAAGTCTCCTAATAGGATTAGTATGTCGTTCTTTGGTATTTCTTCGTACAATTCTTCAAGTTTATCATAGAATTCATTCTTTTCTTCTTCAGGAGCATTCTCAGTAGGGGCATATATGTTAACAAATGTTAAATTTGCTTGTTTATTTTTCATTCTAATATATGATATTCTTCCATCAACCGCTTTAAAGTTAATAATCTTGTCTCTTACGCTGTTACTAACTAGAAAGGCAGTTCCATTGCGCCCCTGTTTGCTTTCTCCTGCGTAGTACATTGTGTAATTTCTTCTAGCAATCATCCCTTCTCCTGCCCACCTTATTTCTTGTAGCGCTAGTATTCCCATCTTGTATTTTATCATTTCTTTTGCCAACTCTTCCATTTTGCCTGGTCTTAGAAGTGTTTTGATATTCCACGTTCCTATTCTTATTTTTCTATTTTTGTTTCTTGCTTTATTTTGTTTTGTTTTGTTTTTGCGTCTTTTCTTACAAAACAGTTTCATGTCCGTATTCATTGCCAACTCCGTTATACTGTCGCTGTCTTTTGTTATATTTTTTGTTAGTTTTTTGAAGCCATTTTCATCAATTTCCCTCTTGGATCTATATTATCAGATATGGGAGATCTGTCGTTTATTGTCCTAGCGTTACCCTTCTTCTCTTCAGGTTTCTTCCAGTAATTTACATCTATGCCTTCTAGTTGCTCCAGTGAGAACGGTTCACCATTTATCCATAATTTATTGTATTTTAATGCGGCTGTGTGTCCTTCCTGGCGTACCATTTTCATGTACTGAAGAAGATGCTTCCTTTCTTGTAGTATTTTCTTCGGGAAGTCCTCATTGATATATATTTTAGTTCCTCTTAGGTTTTTAGCAGCCTTCAGAATTTCCATTCTCGTAGCTTCCTTTTTCATTTCTACTATGATGGGTCTGTGTACATTTTGGGGATCACCTTGTCTGCCTATTCTTCTCATCTCTACCAGTTCTTCATCTAGGTTTATTTGTACGCCGATTTTTTTCGTTATCCCCTTTATCTTATTTATCATCTCTTGTTCGCTTTCTGTTTGGTTTTCTTCAACCCCCTGTATTACTATGTTTTTTCTTCTAGCTTGTCTTTCCAGTATTTCGATTCTAACTTCTTGTTCTGTGATTTTAGTTCTCATTGCTTTGTTATCTGCCTTCAACTGTTCGTTTTCTTTATTTAATTTATCCAGGTCTACTTGCATTTTATCTATTTTGCTTTCGATTCTTACATTTCTTTCGTCGATTTTCTCTAATTTTTCTAGTATTTGCTCCATTGTACCGCGGTAAGGTGTCCGCCCAATCGACTTGTCGGAGCTTCAACCCTTCTCAGCACTTTGAAGTTATACTCAGATTTGGATTATCGTAATAATGATTCGGCTTTAATGCAGAAATTTTTCAATACCCGGCAACGTCGCTTTTATTTCAGACAGCACTTCAGCTCTTATCGGAATGTTTTTGTCTATTGTTTATTAATTGTTTAAAGAGGTTAATGTGCTTTTTGCAATGCTTACTCACTGATATCTGCTGAATTTTGACAAAATATTTTTATCGGAAGAACAGCCGTCGGTCTGAATTCACTGTAGTCTGTTTGTATTAGTTTATTTTTCACTTTGTTACACTAAATTTATATTTTAATACGGAGCGTATTTTGACAGTATCGTTCGGATTCAAGCCTCGATGCCAAGTCCAAATATTTATATATATATATATATAATATATATATATATATATATATATATATATATATATATATACCGAAACGTAAATTGGAATATCGGGTATGCGGTCTGTTATTATTAAAAAAAAAAACTCTTTTTTCTTTTAATCCTCTATATTTCGCTGATTTCATCAGGAGACAACTAAAAATTTGAATAAAAGTTATATAAAAATCAGTTTAAATAAAAAGTGACTCACTTACAGATTTAGAGTGGAAAGTATTTAAACAAGTTGTTGAACATAATTTGTTCAAAACAGTACTGACAGTTTTTGTTAAAAGTACCTAGGTCACTAGTAATTAAATGTAAAAATATAAAAACAGAGCAAACAAAAGCAACGAAACAATTAAAACACAATAAAATTACACATTAAAAATATACAGGGTGATTTAAAATATAATTGTTAACAGAAAAATTATTTAGACATACTAAGAATATTACAGTAGATATTGCTCAACTGTCCCGTGTCTGCCTTGAAATTTACTGCATAGTTTTCTCTATATATATATGACACATTTCTAAAAACAATCTTTTTTTGTAATTATTTTCTTGCTGTAAAACCCTGACAATTGAGTAATCAAATTGATCGCCAGTTTTTAAGTGATGGTCAACTGCCGCACATGTGTTCTTCCGTTTTGTGCAGTCACTTTTGTGTTGGGTGACCCTTTGTTTTAACATAACAGTGAATATAACAAGTGAATATAACATTGACACACATCATCTCTTCATAGACTTTGAAAGCGCATATGACAATATAAACCGAGAATTCCTAACAAAAGCAATGAAAGAATTTAATACACCAACACAGCTAATAGAATTGATAAAAGAAACACTAAAAGTAGAAAGTAAAATCCGGATACAAAACGAATTAACGTTCAGTGTCTGAAATCTCTTCTATGGAGATAAACTTTTCTTTACAAACGGTAAACTGGGTTCTTGAATATAACTGATTTAGTATCCATAGTAGCCATATTTTGTGCCTAGTTTGTAAAGCTTCTTTTCAGTTATCTCTTTCACGATAGCTAGTAGATTTCTTTGGTCACTACGAGCTCAGTCCACATCTGGCACTCGTATCCTAACTGTGTTACCTAGTTTAGCCGATGGATATTTGGAATTGGAAAATTTTAACATCTTCTTGGCTTGTTGTTCTAGATTCGTCAAAGCTAATTTTCTTTCTTCCTTAAATCGTTTATTCTAATATCTATATTGGAATCCAGATTTTCATTATTTTCTAAATTAACTACAATAGCCGTTTCAACCGCATTTGTTAAAAATTCTGGAACTTGACTAGATTCACGAGATGGATTTTCATCAATTAAAATTGCTCCAATTTTTTGAACGTCCAGGGAATGATATGGAACTTGATTCGGGCAACATTATTGAATAGTCCACATTTATATTATTATTTTGTATTATATCCGGCTCTGTAGATAGCACAGCCTCTTGATTTTTGAACAGGACCTCTAAGTCTTCCTCCGAATTAACATCAGCCACAACTTCTTGGGGTAGAGAGCTTTTAAATCAACTTTCAACTTTGTGCCGAACATGGCTTCATATGGACTACAACCTATACCAGTGTGATGAGCTCAATTTTTCATTAGTTGAACAAAACGTAAGCCTTCAGACCATTTTACTAACATTCAACTGCAATATGATTTATAAATAATGGCCGACGCGCTTCGTTGACTGTAACCTTGGATACAGCGCGTTGATTCGCTGCTGAAGATCGCATGACTTACTAAGAATGCCGATTTATCACATTGCCCGGCCATAGTATAGCATTTTTCATAATGACCAGACAATGATGATGAATTGTAAAAAGTTATCAAATTGCCCGCTGAAGTTAGTCATTATTAATAATGACCGGGCATTATGCATAATGGCTAACATAATCACTTTGTCCATAACATATCTATACTTGTAAAATTGTACAGATCCGTCGATAATAACCATTAGGTAAATACGACTTTAGTTAAAAAAAATTCTATAGTTAAAAGTTATAATTGTATATTTCCGAAGTGTAGAAAAATATTCTAGTAAATCCATTTATGGAATATAAATGAGAATCTAAATAAATATATACTTTAATTAAATATTACTCTGTAATATATATGGAAAATATTTTTTGTATAATATTAGTTAAAGAGAGCGACAAGTGTATCGAACTTCAAGAACCAATGTATTTTTTTTATTCAAAATAAAGTAGATTTTAGTTAATCTTCTCTAAAATGATCTACTCACAACAAAAAGCAATTAAAAATACAAGCAGCACTACCCGACCATCACCGAACAACTCAAAAAGGAAGGTTAAGAAGCGAGTGAAACGATTATGCTCTCATAATGAAAAATTAATTGGTAAAATAAAAGTAAAAGCGTTAATGGAGATGTTTGGCGAAAAAACGAACGAGTTTGCGAATAATCCCACTCTGCTCATCAATAATAATCTCGGTTAAAAGCATTGCAAGGAAATCGGTTTAGTTTTATTAAATATTTAGCTCTTTCATGAGGTCACTCACATTTTCCCTTTGCTGAAGGCTTAAAGAATAGAAATAATGATGGACACTGGACACTCTTTGTGCCTTATTATATTACATCTAATATTCAACTTAATCATTGGTGATTATACCTAATAAGCACATTTATACAGAATTTTAAATTTCAAAAATGAAATTTGTTTTTTAAAAAATATTTTTATTTCTAAGCTACAAATAAATACATCTAAACTGAACAAGACCAAGAATAATAATGATTTTACAATGCGAATAATTAAAGAAACAATATGATAACTTCTAGGGGAAACTGCAGAGTAAGCTGCAGGTGTTGGTTGCGATTCTGCCAGGTCCGGACTTTCGTACCATGTAACTCCTCCATCCTTAAGAGGAAAAAATAACGGAGGTATTTTTGGATTCCAAATTTTGGGGACATCTTTCTTCCAATGGAATTTCGTCAGGAACCTTCTTATTTTTGCAATACTTTCGGTATCTGGTGATGATGTAAATTATAACGATTAGTATTAATATAGATAAGATGACTGAACCGGTGCTGATAAAGGGTGTAGTAGGAAAGCCAATTTCTTCTACTGGTGAAAGATTTCTGGTAATTCTGTTAATTTCGTATAGTCCTTCCATATCGATTTTGCTCAAATTGGTTACTTGATATTTTACCTTTTCAGTCGAGAGATTTTCTAGTTTTGGTAATATTATGATTTTTCCAGATTGGATTCGTGGGTTGTTTGAAAATTTTAAGGTTCCAACTTCTATTTCACATTTTGGTGGGATTTCTATTAACGAAGGATCTTTTATTTCCAAAAACGAATTGGACTCACATTTTGAGATTAATTTGACAGTACTGGATGGGATTATTAAGATCTGGTTCTCCATGACGTGCTCGATAATGGGTTCTTGTAGATTTATTTCAGTGGCGTAGCATTTCTCTGGGTTACGTCCATCAATTAATTTATAGGTGCAGGTATCTATTTGGGTGTAGTCCTGTTGGCAGTAGTATCTGGTTTCGAGGATGGGACATTCTTCTTTTATCGATAGTGATTTTTCTCCTTTTGCCAAGTAGGGATATAAAGGAATATATGTTTGATGATTTTGTATTACGGGGTAAACATGGAAAAAATCGTAATTTTCTGATTTGAATATAGGAACATGGATAGCGAATATAAGCTTGGATTCGTAAAAGGTTACTTGGGTACTAAGAAACAGATAGTATGTTAGGGCATTGTTAAATTTTGCGATTTGTTCTTCTTTGTATATATGTGATAAATATGACATCATTTCTGAGATTTCTTGGGTAGATATTATTGAATTATGAAGAGTATTTAATTTAGAGAAAACTATCGAATTTTCAATATTGTCAATAAATGTTATTAAATTTTGGCAATCAAGATTAATCTGGTAAAGAATACTTTGATAAGTTATGTAATTATTCAAAGTGATTATTTTGGTTTCTAATGAATATTTAAATTTTTCTATATTGTCTTGCAATTTTTGTTGATTTTGCCACAAGGTTGATAAAGATTGATTATAATGATTAACAAGCTTTTTGTACAAAGTTGACTGAAGGTTAAGTTCATGAATTACATTTTTCTGATTTAGTTGTAAAATATTAATTGCTTTATCGTATCGTTCTCCATCGTCAGCATCTAAAGTTCCAAAAGCCCATTTATTAATTTTGCCTATTCCATCTATTAAACCTCTTTTAGAGCGAATATGTGGATGTAAATTTTCGAATTTTCTTTCGAGAATTTTTATTAAGAATTCGGTTCTTTTTGTCATTTGTTCAGCTAAGTTATGAAAAGATATAGGGTTAGAAGCGTTACTTACTATTAGACTATTCTTAAGGCTATAAAAATGGTTAGTTAAACTAGCTATCTGTTTAGTTACTTCTCTTAAATCTAGATAGTGTAAAAAGGTATGCTTAGTGTAAATAATTTTACAGGGTCCTAATAATATGGGTAACAAAGGATTCGTTATAGAAGTAATTTTTACATCTTCTCCTTCACATCTCCGTTGGAGTGCCAGGAATATCAGGAGCAACCACGTTGTCCGGATTTTCATTTTCCTGAAAAGATATTTTTTGTTTTACTTTGGGTTTTCTAATTATATTTTTATGGTAATTTCCTTTATTAGTTTGTAAGATAAGGCCTGAATCTTGGACTACTTCAGTCTTTTTAAATTTTGGTGCCTTTTTATCGCGCAATTTTGTTTTGACGTATGCAACGTCCTGGTTAGAGAAATCTGGAGGGTCATTTCGATTTTCATTTAATTTATTAATTATTTTTTCTTTCGTTTTTTCGTTTCTACTTTTTATTATTTCGTATAACTGTTTACTTACTTTTTTATGGTTTTGTACATAGTATGATAAAATAAGGTTATCGTCCAAGTCGAAAGGATCTGGATTATTAATGTGTCCTTTTGTTATTTCAAATGGGGTAAACTTAGTTATGGAATGAATTGAATTATTATAGCTTAAAATAGCATGTTTTATTAATTGGTTAGGAGTTAATTCTTTATTTTCTTCTCTAAGACAGCGAAAGCATTCTATTAGTGTAGAATGAAACCTTTCTACGGGGGAGTTGGAATTACTATTTTTAGAAGTTGTGAAATGTAGTTCTATATGGTGAAGTTTACAAAAATCTATAAGGTCATTATTTTTAAATTCTGTGCCACAGTCGGCAGTAATTTTATAAGGTAAACCGTGGTGGCTTACGAAGAGAAGTAAATTTTCCACTACGGAGGTGCCATTGACACTAGGTAAAGGATATGCTTGGGCATATCTCGAAAATGAATCTATAATCGTTAAATATGATTGGTTAGAAATTTTAAAGACATCTACATGAATATGTTCAAAGGGTTTTGATGCAGTGGGAGTTAGACTAAATTTTATAATTGGAGGATTTCTATCGTATTTATTTTTAAGACAAGTTTCGCAATTATTTATAAATTGTTCGATATCTTCTGCCATTTTTGGCCAATAGTAACGTGATCCTAAGGACATTTTTACTTCGTTTATACCGCGATGTCCTTTTTTGTGTATGTGATAATACTCTAATGTTTCTTTCTGTTCCCGAGTATCTATTATGTCAGTTAAAAATTTTGTAGAATGTACAAACTTAAAAGCGGAATTTTTAAAATAATTCTGAACTATTACTACAAATGTTTCTGGTAAAATATTTTCTTTAAAGTACAAAGCATAAGTCTTTTTGGGATCTATATATTCTTTTACAAATTTAAAAATACTTTCTTCAATATTTCTTTGGGGTAAAGTAACATAAAATCTGTTATTATCAAATATTTTTTCATTTTTGCATTTTATTTTATTTATTTCTCCAAATGTTAATATAATTTGATTTTTATAAGTATTTAGGGCCTTTTCGGTTATGGGTATACCTAGAATGGGATTTTCTAAAGAGGTATGACAGGTTTCTAAGTCTGAGTCGTTTCTTTCGGGATTTTCGAAAGGGGGTCGAACTTGTATGTCCGAAATAATATTTATTTTACTAGTTAATCCATCATTTAGTAAGGAGTCAAGGTCTCCTTCTGAAAGTTGCGGTAAGTCGTCAAGGTTGCGTAGTTCATTATCTATTATTTCATTTATGTCACCTAAATTAACGTCCATCGATTCCGTTTCGAGAGCATTTAAATCGGAATCTATTTTAATTCTAGAAAGCGCGTCGGCTACTTTATTATTTTTCCCTTTTAAATATTGGATATCATAATCAAATTCTTCGAGCTTAAGTCTCCACCGTACTAAGCGAGAGTTTGGCTCTTTAAGTGAAAATAACCACTGAAGGGGTTTATGATCAGTTAAAATTTGGAATCTGCGACCGAAGAGATATGGTCGAAAATATTTGCAACCGTATACAATCGCTAATAATTCTTTCTCTATGGTGGAATAATTAATTTCGGCTGAATTTAAAGTACGTGAGGCGTAACATATAGGGTGGTTATCTTGCATGAGAACGCTGCCAATTGCATAATTAGAAGCATCAGTTATTAATTGAAAATTTTTGTTAAAGTCGGGATAAGCTAAAATAGGTTCTGAAGTCAAAAGATTTTTACAAATATTAAAACAGTCTAAGAATTCTTTGTTGTGGATAACTTTCTGATCCTTTTTTAAACACATGGTCATAGGTTTAGTTATAGCTGCGAAGTTTTTAATGAATTTTCTATAGTATCCTAACAAACCTAAAAATGATTTTATTTCTTTCTGCGTACGAGGGATTGGAAAATTTTTAATCGCTCTAATCTTTTTTGGATTAGGCTTAACTCCGTCTGGGGTCACTATATGCCCTAAAAATTCAACTTCCTTTCTAAGGAATTCGCATTTGTCAATTTGTATTTTTAATTGTGCGTCTTTTAATTTTGCAAACACCAATTTTAAGTTTTGAATGTGCTCTTGGAGGCTTGTGCTAAAAATAATTATATCGTCCATATATACCATACAGATTTTGTTTTGTAAATCCTTTAATATTTCATCCATTACCCTTTGGAAGGTGGATGGTGCGTTTTTTAAGCCAAAAGGCATTCTTAAAAATTCGTAGTGTCCATTATTGACACTAAATGCTGTTTTTTCTATGGAGCAGGGGCTCATCTCGATTTGATGAAAGCCGCTAGCTAAGTCAAGAGTAGTAAAATATTGTGCTCGTCCTAATTTGTCCAATATTTCGGTAATATTGGGTATCGGATATCGATCACTAATGGTTTTATCATTAAGTTTCCTATAATCTATAACACAGCGAAATTTTTGTTGATTGGAAGAATCGAGTTTCTTCTTTACTATCCAAAGTGGGGAACCCCAGGGACTATTACTGGCTCTAATAATTCCGTCGTCTAACATTTTGTCAATTTGCTTTTTAATTTCTTCCTTGTGAACATAAGGATATCTGTACGACTTTACATGTACAGGTTCCTCGTCGGTTGTTTTAATAACATGTTTTACTTTTGACGTAAATGTAAGTGGGTCGCCTGGTTTCAAAAATATGTCTTTATATTGCGAACATAATTTAATAATTTCCGATTTTTCTTCCGTGTTCATATGATCCGTTCTAATAAGATTTTGGATTTGCATTTTATCTATTTTATAATTATTTTGTCTATTAGAAAATTCAAATTTATAACATTGATAAACGTTAGAATCGTATGGATAAGCGTTTATGGGTTTTAATAAGGTTATAGATAAATTTTTATTAGTTTCATTGACAAATTCTACTAAAGCTAAACCATCATTTGCTACAGTTAGCATTTCTGGTACATACATATCACCTAAAACTATCTTATCGATTAATATTTCACCGTTCGGTACGGACACAGGGACTTCTTTTCTAATCTTTTCATAAGGGCCAACAGATATTTCAAACTTTATGTCTGATGGTTTTCTAAATTTAATAGGAATTATTGTGTCTCTGCTAACGAGACATTTATTATTAAAATCAATGTTAAACTTCATGGATAATAGGTCATTAACACCGACCAAGCCATCATAAAACTCATGAAAGTCATATAATATGTAGTGCAGTATATTGTTTCGATTAAATTCTTGGAACGCCGGTATGGCTGCTTGGTATTTGATATTTTTCGTGCCAAGAGACGTAGAAATTGAAACGTTTGAAGGATATATGCAATCTGAATAAAATTGTTCAGCAATACTGGGTTTTAAGATTGATTTCGTACTACCAGTATCAATTAATAATTTTAATGGGGGGTTAGAAATAGTGATGTAAGGTAAAGGGTTATTAGAGGTTAGATTTAATTCGATTAAGTTGTTTGGTCTTCTGAGGCGGTTTCTTGAAAATTCTGAGGAAAATAATCTAAATCTACTTGTTCACCGGAATGGATATCTGCGTCGACGTCGCTATGCGTCTGTTCGCATTCTTGTCTATCGTAACCATTATTATATAATTCTTCAACTATAATATTCGGCTTTTGCCCATTATTTTGAAAATAGTTTCTATTAAAATTATTTGTTCTTCTGTTAGACGTTGAAGGGAATCTAGAATTTGTAGAAATATTCATCGGTTCCGGCTTTGGGACGCGATGTTGGGGAGTTCGATTTGGTCTGAAAACATTCGTATTTCGGGAAGGTCCAAAGACTTCTGAATTAGTTGGGAGTCTTTTAGGGGGTAACTGTTGAGGCTGTACATTAATAGGTTGGCGGGGCCATTGGAAATTTTGGGGATAATTATTATTTGTATTAAAGTTTGGATTTTGGGGAATAGAAGAATTTGTTTGAAAATATTGATTATTCATGGGATTATAAAATTGCCCGTTTGGATTAGGGAAATTCCGATTTCTGAAATTGCCTTTATTTTGGTGTGACTTATTGTCATTATTACTTGAATAAAATTTCTCGAAATTCTCAAATTCATTTACATAAGCTATGGCGTGTTCTAAAGAAGCTGGTGCTTTTAAATGCATATTATTTTTTAATGTGCCGGTACAACCCGCAATAAAAGTATTTAATGCTGTATTTTCGCAAAATTGTATAAAAACAGTTTTTTGATTTACATCAAGACTAGTATCATTGCTAATTCTTTGTACTATATTACTTGCTAACAATTGTAATCTATTTCCAAATTCTATTAAATTTTCATTTCTTTGTGGCCTAGTTCTAGTAAGTTCTTGTATTAAGGATTGTAAATTACGTTTATCAGAAAAACATTGTATAAGTGCGGCTTTTAAAAGTGCCCAATTATTTAATTCTACCCTATTTCCTACCATAAGCTCAGCTTTTCCTATAAGTTTTCCTTGAATACATTCAAAAATGTGATCATTTAATTCTTGGTCATTATATGCTCTATATGTAATAATTAAGTTATCGCAAAGATAAATAAATTTATTTAAAGTATTAGTATCTCCATCATAAGGTCTAATATTTGAAATTTTTGACTTAAATAGTTCCCAATTAATGGGACGCGTTGCCGTCGCTTGATTAGCTTGAACAGTTTGGTTAGTTGCCATTTTAATATTTTTATTATCTTTATTTTTCCTACTTTTAAAGTTAATCTTTAGATTTTTAAGAGATTCTACCAAGGAATCAGCATTAATCATAAAATGAAAATATCGTCTAATAAACAATGTCTTAACAAGCTATCTTCCAAATTTATGAAAAATAAAAGGAAGGCAAGAAGGAACTTGGCACTCACCTCGATAGTCTTTGCCAACTACTTCTCCAGATTCGTCCACCCAAATGAAGGACTGCTGTCACTGAAGGGCTGCTTTCCAATGGGGGCTGCTTTCCACTAAACGGAATGTTCTTTGGATTTGCACTTAAGGCGTTGAAACACCAAAGTCCCGAAAAAGTCTGCTTTCCGATAGATACGAAATTCACAGTTTCGCGACTCGCACAAATCCTACTGACTGCGCCAATTTTAAATTTCAAAAATGAAATTTGTTTTTTAAAAAATATTTTTATTTCTAAGCTACAAATAAATACATCTAAACTGAACAAGACCAAGAATAATAATGATTTTACAATGCGAATAATTAAAGAAACAATATGATAACTTCTAGGGGAAACTGCAGAGTAAGCTGCAGGTGTTGGTTGCGATTCTGCCAGGTCCGGACTTTCGTACCATGTAACTACAGTGTCTTTTTTTAAGCGGGTTTTATTTTTAAAGTAAAATGCTTGTGTGAGATATGATTCAAATTTTATATTACGTTTAAAAGCCTTGTGTATGTCATTATATTGCTTACTTAATTAGCAGACCTTTTTTTCTTTATTAACCGCATCTACTACTTGGAGTTATTAGCGGGAGGACATAATATACAATTAATTAAGTTACATATAGTCAGGATTTGTACAGTTGTACATTGCAATTAAGTGGGGAGGTTTGTAGTACAATATTTAAGTTAACATTAATTTCACAATACGGTGTTATTAGTAACTAAAGTAAAACCTGTTTATATATTAATATAAGTAAATTAAACTTATTCATAATCTGTTTAAAATATTAATATCCTTTAGATAATTAAAGAGGTTTTTCGGATTACAATTATCTCCTAAAACATCTTTGATATTTCCAGGTATTGAATGTTTGTTTCTTTCATTAACAAATTTGGGACAATCTAGCAAAATGTGTGGTATGGATATATCATGGTTACAAAGATCACATATAGGGCGATTTGATTTGGCGATAAGATAACCATGAGTTAGTTTGCTGTGTCCTATACGCAATCGAGTCATTTTAACGAATACCCGGCGGTCAATGTTTATTTCACACCATGAATATGTTGTAGGCTTAATAGTGTTTAGAAATGATTTTGATTGTTGCCATTTATTTCCCCATTCACTTAGCACCTTCTTTTTTATGAGTGATTTAAAATCCGGCACAGACACTGTATTCACTGTTATTGATGATGCACTGTGTATTGCTTCACGAGTGTAATGATTCGCTTTTTCATTGCCTTCCAAACCAGTATGTGATGGAGCCC
>OU898281.1:69035758-69298258 GCA_918026665.1 Diabrotica balteata
CAGTTAAATGATTATATTAGGGTTATTTATAATCAAGAAGCCATCTTTAGAAAAATGTATTTCTTTAGGTCAGAAATGCACACTATTTACACCGAATTGCGAAACAAAATATCTTTAACACCTCAGGATGATAAGAGATATATTATTCCTGGAGATGTATCTACTCTTGCTTGGGGGCATTTTTTAATTAATCAACATAATGGTACCATAGATGATTTTTTATCTGTTGCAAATGAGCTGATACACCCCACATTAGTTGATTTAGATAATATTCCCACTGAGGAATTGTTTCAAATTGATGCATTCCAGTATGATTCATACTTGTAAAATTTATATGTTTTGTAAACAATGTATATTATTTTAATTATTTAATTTTTGCAAATAATGTATGTTAATAAAACCAAGTGTATGAACAAATCTTTTTATTTAAAACCTTAATTATTTCTAATAATACAAAAAATATTGAGAAAGTTGAACATATAGCTATATAATAAAATATTGGAGGTATGACTGTTTCCTTCTTAGGTATTTCATTATAAAGTTGTAACCACCCGGAATCAGTAATTTTTTCACTAAAATGTCTAAAACGCAATTTATATTTGGTGCTGTTTAAAGGTATTTCAGCTTGTAAAGTTGGTAAAAAATTGTTTTCCGGATATGATTTCATTCTTCTCCATTTTGACGGCCACGTATCATTTAGTGCACCATTACTATCAAAACACACAAAAGTTTCTCTGACATTGATTGGTTCTTGAATTAAGAGCAAATTTCCCAAAATTGCTTGTAAAACAATAAAGTTTAATGATACCATCATACTAATCTCTACTAAGGTTTTACCATCTATTTATAGTAAACCTAACTCTGGACGAGGGGAGTCCCATTTATGTGGTGGGGATTCCAATAATCCATCACGATAACCTACAAATCGATGAGATAATCCCATAGGTCTAGTCTCGCTACAAAATGCACAAAATTCAAATACTAATTTCCACCTTTAAATATTAAGTTTCTTGGAATAAGTCTAGCTTTAGACATTTTACGACAAATAAGACAAAGCTTTTGTCGTACAATATAAAAAGGGAGTCTCGAAAATGTTTCCCATTCGTCACTGCTATAGCTAAGTAGATTATCACAATATTTATATGGTATGTTCCTCTCGTTTATTATATTTGAACACATAATTAAAAGTATACAAATTAGATTTTATGAGGGACTCTAACAAACTGGTTTATGGTTTAGCTTAACAAGTTTCAACAGGAATGAGTCCCCGTCAGCTGATAAAGTCTTACAGACCTTGCTTGGTGCACTCTAGTGTTAATATAAGATTCGGAGTGGGGGTAATGAGCAACACACCTGCAACCGGTGTCAATGGGGGTAAGCAAGATATAAGGAAGGACCGTCATTAATTTAAACAGTATGTACTCAAGAAGGTTTCGTGAACGGCTTAATCAGTTTAGTATACGCATTAAAAGGATAAAACGTGATATTCTATTTTACAAAAGTCAGAGATATATCAATTATATAAATAATCGTATTAACCAGTTAAAAAGTGAATACGAAGATAAACAACTTATGTTTAAACAGTTTTCAAAGCTGTGTTTGAGTGATGCGCTTGCGTAGTGGTAAAGTTTACACACCAAAACCAGAAGCAGACGTAAGACTATTTTTTCTCTCTAGATACGAAGAGCAAAAGTGGATAGACTTGGTCTTTAAAAACATTAACCGATTTACAAAAGATGGATTGTTGCCTTCGGTCTCGCATAATGGCGGAGCATCCAAAAAAACCGTTGTACAAGTTCACGACCACAGAATTGGAATATTTTAGCCTAGCATACATAAGAAAATTTGTAGACCCGTATGAACTTCTCCGTTCATGGTCTATACTACCCACAAAATTTTGCCAGGATTTTGAAGTTCAAACTCGTCTCCCATGTTTTGTTCATTTCAATCGTCCTGAGTGGAGAACAGAGTTAGAAGGATTCGCCCCAGCTCAATCCAGTTGTCATTTGTGTAAACTTGCACTTCAAAATATAAATTGTAGCATGAAATAGTTATTGAATAAAGTACTATTTTTTTAATAAGGTTTTTTATTAATAAAACAAAATCTAAAAAAAAAATTCTTTATTGCATTATAAAAGTATCATACAAATAAAATACGTTAGATAAAGCACAAACACTTTCACTGTTTGAATGATATGGACATCTTGGCTCCATTTTCTGCAGAGCTGGTTGTTCATCAAACTCCAAAACTGGGGATAAACTATACTTTTTGATGTACAGTGCTTTTCTCGCCCCTTGACATAAACCGCATTAACATTTCTTGTCAAATATTGGATAATATTATGGAATTGGGTGTACTGGTGTAAATCCATGATTCCAGTTTAATCCATGATGGTTATTCATCAACCAAACAGCTTGATTATAATATTCAGAACCCAATAATCGTATTGGATATGGTGGTTTAAAAAAAAATGACTAATTTTTTGACCATCATAACTTGCAAACTCTTTCACGATAAACTTATTTTTTTCGGTAATAAAACCTTGGACATCTACTACTAAGCACATGATTTCAGAATGAGTTTGTGTAGTGCATAATTTGTATTTTTAAAGGAATTTTCAGTCATGCGCATGTGAGCATATAATGCCATAATTAACAACTGACCCTTATACAGTATACATCTGTCCTCATACGGGAAGTCTCTCATTAGATACAATTTTACAACACCTGTCAAACAACAACTGCTCTTTGCATATAGCTGCTCCCTAATTAAAATAAACTCCCTAATTTGCAGGTGGTCGTTAATTTGCATACAGGTGCTCTTTAATTTGCATTCACCTGTTTTGTATAATATTAATATTTTACAATTGTTTCACAATTTTTGTTAGAGGGTTATATGTGAATTCTTTCTCGTGAAGTATTAGACAATAGGCTGAGATATCAGAGGTTGTTGGTTCATCTGTCTCAAATTCTATACGAAGCACAACAGATCCGGATTGAATTACTTCTTTTTGACGAGAGCAGTCAATGTGTATAAGTGGAGCAATCGTTTTAAAGTCATTTGGATTAAATATGGGTTGGTTTAATGTCATGTGATAATAACTCTCCTGAAAATTGGCAAACATTTCATATAGTTTGGCAAACCTATTAGTCTTAAAATCTAGTTGAAGATCATTATAGGGATACCTCTCAGAATTTAAAAACACTTTAATATTCTTTAAAGTGCAATGATCAAATTTACTCATATCTTTTGTTAATTTTGATTTTCTGTTATTTTGAAAAGCAACAACAATGTGTCGTGGAGTCTCTATTTTGGTACTAGTCCGCACTGACCATGTGTGACGTGTAGAGTTATTTAGGGCTGGATATTCAATCATTTGCCAACTTCGAAATTTAATAGGTAGTTCTTGGTTTGTATGTGAAATTTTGTTTAGTCGCAACTGTTCTCGAATACTAGGAGTTACATGTGGTACCTCCCAATATAATTTAGTAATGTCAATTTTCGGACGTTCAGTCTCATCTTCGCTTACTACTGCATCAATATCATCATTTGATCGAATAAGTATTAATTCTTGTTTCATGTTCATAATAATCTTTCTAAAATCTTCAAAGAATCCGGATAATAATCTCAAAGGTATACACACATTAAAGTTTCCATTTGAATCCACCAAAACATTGTTTTTAGGGACTTCACTATTATTTTCCATTCTACTCATCTTTGGAAACCAACCAGCATTTTCCAATAGCAAGCTTTGATTTTCGTTAAGGCTAAGATAGTTTTTAATACTTGATACTAACCCTACATCACGTACTGAGTCAATTATTACCCCATTTAATTCAAAACGTAGTTCACGAAACAAGTAAGCTATACTATTATTAATAAATTTTATTTTGGTTGGTATTTTATTGTCATGTGTAGCTAATTTGCCCTCAATATAGAGATAACTATTTGCTGGAAATGTTAGTGCATCCAAATCTTGTATTGAAATACGACATTCATCACTGTATCCTAATTTTCCAGGAATATAGGGTTGATAAGTGTGGAACTGATAATCTTCAATAGTGTTATCATTAAAAGGTTGACCAGTAACGTGAAGAATTTCCATTATACCAAGACTTTAAATCCTAACGATTGCAGAAAGCGACGATTAGATGGAGTTATTTGTTTAGAAGGTAATCTCCTTTTATATGATTTTGGTAGAGATGGAGTTATTTTTTTAAAAGGTAATCTCTTTATATATGTTTTTGGTTCGCGAGAAAAAACTAAAACCATTATATACGTTTTCTAAGATGTAGATTTACAGTAACCTCCTCCCCTCCAAAGTCAACAAGTTTACCTGCTTGGTTGTTAATTTTTACTGTAAGGTTCGAGATTGTTTTAATACTTACTGGATAATACAAAATATTTTGGGGTACCTCAACTATTTTATACCCAGTTGGTACGGTTGGAAAGAACTGATGGATAATGTGAACTGGATTTCCGTTTAAATAGGATCCTGATGCTATGTTACAGTCAATACATAATGCGTTTGCACCCCAAATCTCCACTGGATTGTCTGAGATATGTATCTGGTTTGCTGCTAGTAGCCCAGATTTAAATCCAAATAATTTCCCAATAGAATTCGCGGGAAGAAATGAAATTTCTCTATTACTATTAATTATAACTTTGGAGGTTGATAACTGTGGAGTAATTTCTATAGTCGCGTCACTATCTCTCTTTTTCATGTTTTCTTTTATAAGTTTTGTAATATCATCTAATTCATAAGACCCCTTTGGTAATTTATAGGTATAAGTAACATTTCGTATATTCCAGAGGAAAAGGTTATTGTTTTCATCAATATTTGGAATACTATTAAAACTATAAAAACTGGTTAGCCCAATTTCATAATCAAATTCATCTTCAAGGTAAATCGGAGGATTAAAACTATAACTCAGATTTGAAGCGTTCCCAGTAAGCGTAAAGTTGAAAGACATTGTTTTAAAACGTAAACAATCAATGTTTGCTATTTATAGTAGTTGTATAGAAAATCCAAGGAGTAATGACCACACCTGTATGAATCGTTTTGGATTTTATCATAGTTGTAATATATTTTTACATCGCCGCTACTTAAAAAATACTTTATTACGCTTTTTGGAGGGGGTAAGTCTCCATAAGAATCAAAGTAAATTACGTTAGACTTAGATTTCGCGTAAGCTACCCAGTGGGTTCCGATTCCACGATTAGAATCTAAATTTATAATACCACACTCGTTTTTATGAATTTTTTTTGGCATATTATTTCTCATATATACACCTCTAAAGAAAGGAATATCTTTACCATGCTTTATTATATCAGTACTTGTTAAAGCACGATGAGGAAGATTCAGTTTTTTGAATAAGGCTTCAAGTATAATCCATAGCCCTTATAAGGTCTTAGATATAATCCTTTGCCTTTCTGTTCCATGGCTAGATTATGGCGTTTTTGTTCTTCAAGACTAATTCGATTAGCTCTCGCATCTCCAATAGTCTTGTAAATAGTAGTACCAAGGCCCCCAACAGCAGATAAAGCACCGATGAGGGGGAGAAGGAGGGGGAGGAATCCACCTTTCTTTGGTGTTTTAATGATCCTTTTTTTCTTATTTATTTTTTTACGAAGAGATCCACCTTTTTTGCCTTTAAGACCCATTCCCAACTTACGTTTTCCTTTCATAGCGGTTGTAACAAGCCAAGCAGCTGCCTTCTGTCCAAAAGGGACCTCTTTAGATTTTACAATATCCCAAGCTTTGTTTTCTAAAATATTATCCGAATTGTGTCTGGTTGGTAAGTCACTATTTGTAGAGTATGCAATATCGTGTTGTTTACAAGCCTCGTCTAGTTCATTGATTCCCTTATCTCCTCGCTCTAATCTTTGTTGTAAACGAGTTCCTGGTCCACAATAGGAATATCCTGGAAGATGAAGTTCTAATGGAAGCTTATTAATTAGTGAGTTTAATATTCCACGTCCTTTTGTTTTTATACTTCGTTGGAACTTTTTTTTCATGGTGTCTCTCTTATATATATAGTAGTTGGGCTATATATACCCCAAAAATTTTTAAAAACATTCCTTCAATGAAGATTGAAAAGCAGAAACTCTCTCTTCCTATTTCTAACCATGATGAGGTTACAGAGGAACAACATGTAAAACATGGCTATCTTTTTGGTGGCAACAGAAGGTTTTTAGTTGTTGGACCAAGTGGTTGTGGCAAAACTAATGTTTTACTATCTTTAATTGAGCATCCAAATGGTCTAAGATTTGAGAATATATATTTATATTCCAAGTCGTTGTATCAACCAAAGTATGTATATTTGCGAAACTTGGTTGAGCCAATAAAGGAAATTGGCTTTGAAGAATTTAATGATCCCAATAATGTACCATCTCCTGATGATATTAAAGAAAATTCAGTAGTTATTTTTGATGATATTCCATCGTGTGATCAAAAAATTATACAAAAGTATTTTTGTTATGGAAGGCATAAAAATATAGATTGTTTTTATTTATGCCAAACATATAGTGCTATTCCAAAACAATTAATTAGAGATAATTCTAATTTACTTGTAATTTTTCAACAAGACTTTACAAATTTAAAACATATCTTTGACGATCATGTTAATATAGACATGACATTCCACCAATTTAAAGATTTGTGCTCATTCTGCTGGAAAGACAGATATGGATTTCTTGTCATTGATAAAGACTCTCCTAAATCAATGGGTCGATATCGGTATGGGTTCGATAAGTATATAAGGCTTTAAACTAATATTCCTAGTACACAATGGATCCTAAAGTTACGCGAAAACTGCTTTTATCACGACAAGCGTTGAAGAAAAAGTATCGTAGTTTAAAACATGACATAGCTCAGTCTCAGTCTGCTTTAGAAAAAAATTATAAACCTATTACTCAACCACTTAATGAACTTTTACACAAACTGGAAACCGTTCCATCTATTAAACAAGAACCACAATATTCATTTGATAAATCAATCAAGTTGAGTACACCAAAAGACTACAAAATGCGAAAATCCAATTATCGCTTAGCTTTTTCTTCTCCAAATACGAGTGTACTTCCTGGGGGATCAAAAACACCTACCAATTTTGGAGATGAATCTATTATTCCAAGGAAAAGCACTGCACCAGAAGAAACTTTTCAATCAGAAGGACAAAACTAATACCACAGATGAGGATATTAATCGGTATTTTGAAGATACGCTTAGAGAATTTAATCAAATGATTACAAATCCAGATATAATGAATCAATTTTATGAGAATTATGCATCACCCTTACCAAAGAAATATATTAAAGCTAACATTGAAGACACAAAAGGTGATTTTGACCATGATTTAGGAGTTTACCATGATTTGGAAACTGAAAAATTTTCTATTGGAAATTCTCTAATTGATTTTGATGGCGCAGATCTTATTATTAATAATATAAGATACAAGGGAACTCCAGGGCTGTACGAGCTTTTATTTAAAACGAATCCAGTATCGTTTAAAAAACCAGATGTTAATGAATATGTTGATATTTTACGTAGAACAAATGCGATATATAGAAACAATAATCCTGACTTACCTATAAAAAGTATTCCATCAAAAATAAAGGATAAATATAACTTTATTATTAAACCAGCTTTGGAAACAAGACCACAACCATCTAGAGTTCGTTTAAGTTCACTTCCTGGAAATTTAGCGCAGGGACCGGTTACCCGAAATTTAGCTAAACATTATAAAAAAAGGGGTGGTGCACTTTTCAGAAAATATAGTGGGAAGCCATTAGAGTATAAATACTTTGATAATTTTAATGAAATAATAGATAGATTAAGATTATTAATCGCATCACAAGCTGCCGGAAACGACGGACACGTGAATGAAATTATATCTATAATTGAAGAACTTCGAGAAGGTGGAATAATACAGTAATGCCAATAAATCGTTTCGGAACTCACTTTTTATCCGAGTCAAAAACTTGTAGTGATGATATTTCAGTACCCTTATATTTTACATCTAATCCAGAAACTTTTTTTAGCAAAAGTTTTTATCGTATACGAGGACATGAAAATTTAAAAATTAATAAAAACTATTATATTTTGGAAAACATGAAGACCACTTTTCCATTTCCGTTTAGTTGTAAAATTGAATCCGTTTTAAAAATACTTTACTCCGATGGAGTTGTTAAAATTAATTCTAAAACATATAAATTGAATGAATTGGTTGGTGTTCAAATAAAAAAGGGAGATATAATTCAATTCAAGTTATCCAATTTACCTTTAATAATTGTAGACTTTATTTTCCAGTGTCCTTTAGAAAAAGATATATAAACACGAGAGTCTAGATATAATTATCAAAATGCCTGTAAGTAAATTTGGTAATCATTATTTAAAATCGTGTAAAGATTTATCAAGACCGAGTAAACTATATTTTGTTTGCGACGCTTCTACATTTTACAGTAAATTCGTTTTAACACTAAGAGGAGAAAAAAAATTAAATTTGAATAAAGAATACTATGTTCTTGAAAATGGTGGAACAGCTTATGTTTTTTCCGTAAACGGAAAAATAGAGAGCATACAACATTATGCATTTGATGCCCCAGTAATATTAAATTCTGTACAGTATAAATACCATGAATTAATAGGTAAAACTTTTCAGAAAGGTGATAAAATTTCATTTAAATTAGGCACTCATCCCAACGTATTGGTGCATATAACTATCCAATGTCCTTTAGAAAAAAATGTCTAAAAGTCAAGTAATTGAAGAGATACATAGACCAGCGAGAAAAAATTATAGAAGAAGACATGTAATCATAAAAGGGTTAAATGATTTGGTTCAAGCAGATTTAGCCGTAATGATTCCTTATGCCAATGTGAATAAGGGATATCAATATATTCTTGTTGTTATAAATGCATTTAGCAAATTTGTGTGGGCAGAACCTGTTAAACGAAAAACGGGAATTGAGATAACTAAAGCAATGGAAAAAATTTTGAATCAAATGAAAACATTTCCAAAAAACCTTCAAACAGATTTGGGAACTGAATTTTATAACACACACTTTGCCAAGCTTATGAAGTCACGTGGTATTAACCACTACAGTACTTTTTCAAATCTTAAAGCAAGTATCGCGGAAAGAGTAATAAGAACCATAAAATCAATGTTGTGGAAACAGTTTAGTTTACAAGGGTCTTATAAATGGGTATCCAATCTTTCTGATATTGTAAAAAAATACAATAATACTAAACATTTAACTACTGGTTTTGCACCTAGCCAAGTCAATGAAAAAAATGCTAGGAATATAACTGCCTATAATTACCTTAAAACCATTGATCCCAGGAAACATAAATTAAAAGTTGGTGATTACGTCCGAATTTCAAAATATAGGAGTTTGTTTACTAAGGGTTATTTGCCCAACTGGACAAATGAGATTTTTAGAATAAGAAAAGTTAAGCAAACCAATCCAGTAACTTATTTGTTGGAAGATTCACGAAAAGAAGAAATTCAAGGTGCTTTTTACAGCGAAGAATTACAAAAAACCCGGTTTCCTGATATTTATTTAGTGGAGAAGGTGTTAAGAAGGAAAGGCAACAAGGTATATGTAAAATGGTTGGGAATGGATAGCACACATAATTCATGGATTCATAAAACTAATGTAGTAAATTAAGTTTTGTAATAAAATATTAATAAAACAGTTTTTTATAAATGTGTTTAATTTTTACATTTAATATACAATACAAATTATGTAATTTTTCCTACAAAAATACAAATTTTATTTTAAAATAATTTTATTTTTATACTTTTCTTGAAAGATAGGATTCATACTTTTAGCAAATTCTTCTATTCTACGATGAAATCTAGCTCTATCAGAAGCAAAGAATTCCCAATATTTAGTTCTGCATGGACAATTGACTTCAACGTAGTGGATACGGACATTTTCGTTAAATTTGACCATTTAATACACCCGGATACCTATAAAGTAACTCCATAGCCAGACCATAAGTCGTCTTATTTATGTTTTTTATTGGCTCCATAATTTTAAGTCCAGATTCAATGGGGTCCGTAAGATCAATACCCAACTTTAAGATTTTTAGAGAATTGGTAAATTCTTCTTTTTTCAGAATTTCTAAATGATAATTAATAAGCGGTAGTATTTTCCATATTGACGCGATTGAATTAGCACCCAAAATAATCTGTGATTTACCTTTGGTGATTTTTACAACTAACATGCATGGAAGCTGCATGAATTCTAGCAGAAAATTTTCATCTTTAATTGGTTGTTGATGATTTCCAGCCATAAAACTATCAATCACATTTTTATGAGATAAAAAGTTGATCCAATCCGTTTGACTGAATAATACACAATCATGTTTATATCCACTGATAATAACGCTTGGTTCAAAGTTGAATTCGTGTGCCAAACAAGTTGATATATATTTTGTATTTGATGGATTTAGAAAAAATTGACGTTCACCCAACAACACGTTAGACATCTGTACATTAGCACTCATTGTTTAAGACTAAATAACATGCATGATTCAAAGTTTTTTATACCTAATTTTTATCCCCACTCTTAAATTACTCATGTCATGTCGAAACATGTCCTTAATTGAAGTTGCTGCATAAAATACGTCCGGTGTAAGCACCAAATGTCAGGTGCAATATTTAATAAATTCCATATATGCACAAAACGACAGGTACAACATTTAATAGGACACTATATGCACAAAACAACATACGCCCGCAGGTGTTTGCTCCCGACTGCTCTCATACCAACCCATATCCAATATTCTCTCATATGCTACAAATGGACAGCTGCAACAAACAGGTTTGCTTGTATCCCGACTGCTCTCATGCCAACCCCATATCCGATATTCTCTCATGTGCTACAAATCGACAGGTGCAACAAACTGGTTTTACAAATCAACAGGTTTTAAAAATCGACAGGTGCAATAAACCGGTTTGCTTGTATCCGGACTGCTCTCATGCCAACCCCATATCCGATATCCTCCCATTTCCTATCTACTCGAGTCGTTTGATGTAATAGGTTCTAATCCTCTGTCTCCTTTTTTCCAACCATATTTTAATGGATCCAGAGGATTAGAATACCACGCTTGTATTTGATGAAACACTCTGAAACAGTGTTCATCAGTTGCATTTTCCTTTGGAGGTAATTTTTGCACCTTAAAGGACTTTTTTGAGGCGGACCTTTGAAATTGATTAAACCTCATCTCATTTAACGAAAATTCACAGTTATTTTTTTTCTAAATTCTTATCTAATTTAGTCGAATATAATTCTTTTATAATTTTTTTACCATTTAAAGTTATAATTTTTTTATCAGCCGATTTATCAACAAAACAAATCCACATTTTATTAAAATTTCTTCATCTACATTAAAAATACTTGAATTCTCTTGCTATAACTGTAAAATGTATAACCGGCTTGTTATACAGATTGTAACTGAAGCATCTGTATAAAAATTGTAACCGTCAAATATCCCCACTATATGTACATCCGGTTCTTTTGCTTATTCTCTTGCTTCTTTTCAAAACAGAACACGTATATATATACAATGCTCAGGGGCGGCTACAACTTTAATTGTTTATAAATAAAAAATAGTACTTTTTTAAAATTAAACAATGAGGGGAAAAAAAATATTTTTTTTGGAATATCTCAAGGTATAAAATGAAAATTTAAATCTCAAAGAAGACAAATCACTTTGAAAAATCTTTCTACCATTTTTTAAAAAAAAGTTACAGCATTTAAAAATTTTGGTCGTGGGAACAACAAATGAATGTTTCTCTCAGCAACAAATTAACGAATTTTACTTTCCAAAATTTCATTCGATAGGGAATCAAAAGAGCTTCATTTCAAAAAATCATTTTTGAAATAAATATTGCAATTTGAAAAAACAACGATTTTCGTCTTTGAAGGCTAATTATGCATAAACTATTGGACCAAATTGAACTCACAAAAGCTTAAATGAAAGATAAAAAATAAGGAATAATATGTTATACGCAGTTTTGCTTCAAAATAATTACCTTAAATGATATATTAAAAAAAGGAAAAATATATGAATTTTTCACTGTTTTTCGTCCATAAAAAAATAACCAAAAATGTTTGGTCGCTTTTACATAAGAATTACTCAGGAAGGTTCCCTCTACAACGCCCAACTGCTACAATTAATCATGGAATTATAACAAGTTTTTTTACCCACAGCCTGGATTAACTAGCCAGAAACAAGTCACCCAGAATAGATAATCTCCCAGCGGAATTATTATTATTTTATTATTTATTTATATACGGCATCCATTTACTTACAATTTTTACAAAGTTACATCTTAAAAACAATATATTATTAAAAATAACAATCACAAGTTTTAAAAAGTTACACCTTAACAACAATAAATTATTAAAACAACAAAACACCTCAGAATAATACAGACAACCAATTTATTGTAAGATATTTTTTAGTTGTTTTTTAAACAAACTAATTTTGGAGTAAAAAATATCTATTTGTCTTGGCAAGCTATTAGCACTCCGGACCAATCGTGTAGTTGGTTCATTGATACCATAATTAGTGTGGTGAAAATGGCACCGAAAAGATTTCTGATTGTCTGTTGCTTCTACTAGGAACTTTAAGACTAACAAGCGATAAGAGTTGAGGACAATCTATAAAAACATTGATAACTTTGTGTAAGAAACATAAATATAAATTGTATAAAAATTGTATAAAATTATATAAAGAAGGTGGCCACGATATCATAATAGCGCTACAGCAGCTTATAAAAGAAATATGGATACAGAAGTCCCTTCCCCGTGATTGGAATACTTTGCACCATACACAAAAAGGGAGATATTTTTGAATGCTCTAACTATCAAGGAATTATGCTCCTAAATGCAGCATATAAAATATTCTCCAATATACTATGCCATCGTATGGCACTGTATGCATAGCAAATAATAGGACAATACCAGGCTGGTTTCAGAGGTGGTAAATCAACAATTTATCAGATTTCAACCCTGAGACAAATTCTAGAGAAAACACTGGAATACGGTGTAGACACACACCACATATTTATAGACTGCAAAGTAGCCTACGACTCTGTAAATAGAAGAGAAGTGTTTAGAGCAATGATAGACCTAGGAGTACCAAATCAGTTGGTAAGCCTAACCAAACTAACCCTTGAAAAAGTTGAACGCAGAGTATGAATTGAGGGAGAACTCTCTGAACCTTTTAATACAAATAACGGGCTACGTCAGGGACACCCACTCTCCTGTATACTATTCAATCTAGCTCTGGAAAAAGTAATATGTACGTCACAAATCACAACTACCGGTTTAATATATAATAAATCTGTGCAAATCCTATGATATGCTGATGATATTAATATTGTTGGGAGAACGAAAAACGCAGCACGAGAGGCGTATGTAGCACTAAAGGAAGCAGCTACAAAAATGGGTTTAATAATAAACATTAATAAAACGAAATACATAAAAATAGGTCCGCAACCACAAATACGACGGCCACTTCTTATAGAAAACGACGTCATCGAAGCAGTTAATGAATTTGTATACCTGGGAACACTCGTCAATACTGAAAATGACACTGGATGGACAATACTGTGGATGGAGCAAACTGACCCAGCTAGAAAAACGCTCCTTGATAGACCTATTGGTCAAAGAAGAAAAGGAAGACCCAGAACAAGATTCCTAGATAACATTGACCAAGATATGAGAAATATGGAAATACATACTTGGCGGAGGAAGGCAATGAATAGGGATGACTGGAAGAGAATTCTTGGGGAGGCTAGGACCCACACAGGGTTGTAAAGCCAAAATGATGATGATGATCTACATGATCAAATGGTTTGAAAAAAGTATGTGTACCTATATGGCATCTACCTATTTACAGTCTTCCATTTGAGATAATATACCAGATTGATAGCAAATTGAAAGTTTGTTGCAGTGGATCTTTTGCTATGTAAACCATGTTGCGATTAAGATATTATTAAGCCTTTATGTTACCATGAAAGTTGCTTTGCTATAAAACATTTAAAGAGCTTAGGGATTGCTGATTGTATGACGTATGGCCAAAGATGAAGTATACCACTGCAGTATCGAATGCATAAATATGCATATGCAAAAAATTAATAATCAGCTTAATAACAGATTTGAGAGTTGGAGCTGGATGTTCAAAGAAAAATGAATGTATAGCCCTGCAGAGGATATTATGGCCTTCATTTACCTTAATAGGTTTTCATTTGCTCTGATTTGTATATGGAGTTTTTTCTCCTGCATTCAACTGTTGTAAACAATAATTTGGGCCTCGTTACATGTTTACGTAACATGGGAAGGGTAGAGCTTCGCTTAATTTTGCTGACAAGGGGGATGGGTGGTAAATAATAAATCTGCTTACATAATACTTGAATGTTCTTACAAATTTTTACAATTACCAAAAACCAAATACACCTACATCAGACAAAGAACACACTCCAAGTTTCAAAAACAAAAATTTGCATACCTTCCATCATTTTTCCCAAGAGGTTCATCATATTTAACTCCTATCCAATATCCAGAGAGCCCTTCAACTTGTCCTGTGTACATTATTGTACCAAGTTTATCTGAAGCATTTTGAACTGACACTTTACATCTAGAGCCTATCTTTATACTTTCTGTTAATTTCTTTTCTTCTTCTTCTAACTGTTCTTTTTTCTGAATATTTTCTTGATTATATTTACCTGTAAAATAAAATGTAATTTGCCAAATGTGTCACAATGGGGTTAAATTGAAATCATTTTATGTAATTCTTTATTAATTCCACATGATTTAAGAATCTTCTCTTGTGTATTTTTATATCCATATGTAAGGAAGACAGTGATTTTATTACTGTGATATCCAGTGGTATCAATGGCCATCTCAATTTAATTCATATTGAATCCCTAAGAGTTGCTCAATTTTATTCACTTACCTAACTTATTTTTCATTAAAAATGATCGAACAGTATCACCCTTTTTTTCATATTCATCATGTGATAATTCAAACTTGGGAACATTTCCAAAATCCAGTTCATTCCTCATTAAAAAATTATCAATGACATGAAGTCTCATGCCATCTTCTAAAGGATATGAGCCTAGTAAAGCACTATTGTTCTCTAAGGAACAAATGCATTTGTTATCTTTATTAAAAGCTTGAAGCTGCATTGTGTTACAACTACCACCAGTAATTAATTCTAGTTTTACCTAAAAACAAATATTTTTAAGTTCATAACGAATTTTAAATTAATAAATTGTAGTATGATTATGACTACAATTAGAAAAAATCATTGTAGGCTAGTCACATAGTATTAAACAGAGTAACAACCTTACTTTTAAATCAGATATAGTAATATCTTTAGGAAAACGTTTTTCGTTAAAAGATAAGTCATCTTTTGATGTTGATATTTGTAAATTGACAAAATCGGATGTAACAACTTTGAAATCAGCCATAATTCTATGTTGTTTAATTTTTAACACACATTCATTTTTTGTTTTGATGGAAGCTAACTAAAAAAATTTTATTGAAAGACTGACAGTGATTTGGGTGACATGTGACATGTGGACAGTGACAGCAATGCGTCTGTCAATCAGACAGTCACAGGATAGTGTTTATTATTCTGTGCTACAGCACAGAATAATAAGCAATCAGAAGGGCCACTCTCAGATGCCGCCTTTGAAGTTTTTCAGCACGCGCGCCATGTTTTAGGAGGACACAGACATATGATTTGTGTGGTTATGTAATTGTTTATATTTATGTTTAATTATATTATATTTATGTTATTATATTTAACAATGTTAATATAATTGTATAGTATGTCTATGATTGCCGTAAGTCAAATAAACCTGGTTAATTTTTCCATACACACCACATAAACAACACTAATTTCTTTAAAATCCTCCTAAAACATGGCGGAACGTCTGCGCGGAGGAGATGCGCGTACTTAATTTTCCGTGGAGAGTGGGTATTCTGTATGTTTATTATTCTGTGGCTACAGTAAAGGCGGCTGCACAATTGAACCTCTACGTAAATCAATGTTTAGATGCACAATAACCGAGAACGAGAAGCCGCCCGGTAACGAGAACGGGAAAGTTGCCCATGTTTTAAAGACGGCTGCATAATTGCCCGGGAACGGGAACGAGAACAGAAACGGGAACGGGAAAAAAGTTAACCTCTACGTAAATCAATGTTTAGATGCACAATAACCGAGAACGAAAAGCCGTCCGGTAACGAGAACGGAAAAGTTGCCCGTGTTTTAACTTTCTCGTTCCCGTTGTGTTCCCGGAACCAATCAAAAAGCAGTATTTAAAATACTGTAAAATGCAAAATAAAAATTTGTTTACATTTTGAGTGAAGGCCGTTCTCGTTCCCGGAAACGGGAACGAGAACGGTGTCGCCAAAAAACACAATCTCGACAAAGATTGTTACTTTGGCCGGCCAATCACAGCGCTCGTTATTAAAGCTGGAAATTTATAAATCGACGGAGTGGTGAAACAGCGGCTAGAGTTGGTGACCACGATATAATAATATCATTTTATTATTATTTTATAAATTCTTAACCTCCATCGTAACTAATAATCAACGAAATAAAAATTCGAATATGTTGATAAGCAACTTTACAAAATTGTGGGCGTGCCAGACAGTTCATTTTGGTTGACAGCACAAAATTCTTCCTTTTGATTGGCCAGACGCAAGTAACGCACTGTAAAAGATGAAAGTTGACCAACTCTTCCGTTACAGTGCGTTTCGCTTACGTCCCGTCCCGTCTTGAATTTACGTTCATTTATAAATAAGAGTACACAAAAGTCTATGTTGATCTTTTTTCAGTGCGTCTGCGTCTACAGTCCGTCAAACTATAAATTCAGCTTAACTTCGGTGTCATTGGCCTCTCGGCGGAAGAGCGCTGCGAATTCTCAATTACTAAACGTATAAAAGAGCAGCGCACCTTCCGATCGGGACTTCAGTCGTCAGACACTTCAAGCCCTACTAGACCTTGTTGGTTAGTGGTGCTTCCTAGTAAAACTGTTGTTTCATTATTAATTTAAATAACCAAAGTCGTCCTTACGTTGAATCTTAACGATTACACCGACTTCGAAGATCAGCGATTATTTTCAATCCAGACGTCGAAGATATCCTAAGGCATCCTTCGTAGTCTGCTGTTATACCACAGTGCACGAAAAGCCGAATATCAGCTGTAGAATCGCTCCCCGTCAGAAACATACGCTTTTTGAAATAGAAAAACAGTAGTTTTAGAACTATTACAAATTGCGTCGAACTGACACTGACGATTTATCGAACAACGACGGTGAAAACGAGGAGAAGTCTCGACGAAGACTTATATTCGATTTCACCGCTCCGACTCAAGCCACGACGACGCTTCGGCACTTTGAACCTTATGCATTTTTCAGTAATTAGTAAACACTGGTAAAACTTATAGTGCGAAAGGTATTGTACAAAGCGACGGACTATTGCAGAGCCGATACAACGGGCATTTTTGTGCCTCTTTCTAGGAGACAGAACGCGGCGATTCCTGATAAGAAGGAAACCGACATCTCTGCAATTTTGAGGCATATACCACGCAACAGAACTCTAACACATATTGTCGTTGTAAGAAATATATTTGTCATTGTAAGAAAGCTTGAACTGTTAGAGAGTTCTGTTTGCCGGTGTCACCTCGCTTGTTGCAGATGCTCGATAGAGCTTCTTACACGAATAAGCCGGTATCTGTACGAACTCCTATACGAAGATGGATCATCGCAATACGAGATCATCTTCAAGAGCGGCGGCCGCTGAGCGTCCAGTAACTCCAGATAACGGAGAGGATGCTACGGCCGCGCGACAACGGAAACTGAAAGCATCAGCAGATTTACAATTAAGGGTAAACAAGGTGTTTTGTGCTACAAATATTTAAATGTTTTGTCACTGTCACATGTGCTGTTAATTATTTTTTTTCTTAAAATAAATTTTGTGGAACAATCTTTTTCTAATGTTGTTAAAAGAGAATAATACAAAAACTGATACAAATTTAACCCCTGTTGTTCGATTGGGTTCGAACATGACTGCAAATGCTGTAACAAGATTAGGGATAGATTAGCTAACTATTTAATATCTGATGTAGGTTCAGTACCTTGGCAGAAATATATATTAATAGGCTCCGAATTTAATTTTTTTTTATTGTAACCAATGTGTATAGTATAATGTATTATTCTTGAAAAATGAATTTTACTCAACTCGAATGAAAATAAATAGTTCTTTTGCATAGAAAAATTGCAATAAAAGATTTAGTACATCTTTTTTAAATTATAATTTGTTTTTTTGGTGGTAATGACTTCATATCTTCTACTACTCACTTCATAAAATTTAAGTCACTACTATTGTGTGTCTTTTAATTTTGACTCACAAAATTTACTAAAATTAGCTGCTACAACAGGTATCATGTCCATTGCTTACCATATTCTGCAATAGAACAACAACTTTTGTTTTGGAATGTCTCATCTTTATACCCCTTACTGCATCGATCATACATTTTTCCACTAAAGAAATTAATAGTTCGTCATAGTCATTCATTTTAATGTTAAATACCTAAAATGCTTAGACAAGAGGGTTAGATCATAGACCAAAACCAAATGGTTTTTGTCTATGGGTTAGATTATAAAAATTTGGCGGGTTTTATGATTATTAAAATTGATAGTAATAGCAGTAATAGTCTAAAATCCCACTGCAAGATCACTACATTGATAACGTAGTTAATCATACGTGATCATACTCACTTCTTCTTAAGGTGCCATCTCCATTACTTAAGGTTGGCTATAAATACAGCAAATAGCTCTCTATCTTGAGCTGTTCTTAGTAGAGTAAAGTGCCATGATATCGGATACTTGCCTATTATCGGATAGTTCTGTTTTGCTGTTCGGCGACTTGAGTCACCGAATAATATTTTAGCGTCTCAGTAAAACATAGAGGACACTAGAGTAAGGTATCCGAATTTTTGCATTACGAGTTTTTACAAGTGCTAGTCGTAAGCGCAATTTTTACACATTCAGGTAAGTTTTTAAATTTGACTATGTAGTTTAAGTTAGTCTATAATATGTCTAGTTTAATTAAGTGCATGTGGACAGTGGATTAGGTCTTATTAATCCATAAACATAACCTTCACAACAGGTGATACTTTGCCTAATATCAAATGGTCGCACTGTCTTAATATCAGATATCCGATATTAGGACAAAATATTTCTTAATTGTTTTTATATAGAATATTTTCTATCATTTCTACGTAGTTAAGGTCGTGTTAACAGTAAATTACGACATAAGAATTATGCTATAATTTTTGCACTATATCTGCTTATTTTATGTCATTTCTTACCCTTTTTTATGTCAGAAATAAAATGTCATCGAAATCCAAACAAAAACGAAAGAAATGGGATAGTAAATTCATGCATGCAGCTGTTACTGCAGTTAAAAACAAGGAATTGGGGTACTTGACACTTGAAAGAGCACTATTGTTTATTTTCAAAATAAACAATAGTGCTCTTTCAGTTTTTCTTGTGTGTTTTTTGTTTCGTTACTCTCGTTTAGTTGTTAAGTTTTAATGTTAAGTTATCGTAGAATGTTTATAACATCTAAAAAAAAACCTACAAATTGTTTTTTGAACTGATGATGCTTTTAAAAATAAAAGCGAAACGTATTCTAATAAATCAATGAAGTAGTTGACGACTTTCATTTGCCAATTATTGACCGATACAACCTCTGCTATTCAACTATTGAATATATTTTAAATTTAATCAACGGTCGTATTTTTTGCTATGTCTATATATATATATATATATATATATATATATATATATATATTATATATATATATATATATATATATATTATTGTGATATTCAAAGTCTTGGTGTGCCAAGCAATTAATTAGCTAATTAATTAATTAATTAATTTAAATTATTTAAATGATATGACTATGATTTTATCACACTTTTTAATTCTCTTATCTCAGGGTTATGTTCGTGTTTCAATATCTATGCTATTACATGTGAAAGGTAAGGTCCAAAGAATACCGGAATAATAAAAAACATATAGGATCTAACATTATATATTGAAATAAAAATAATGAAATAAAAGTCACACTCAAATGTTTTCAATAAACAATATCTCATATAATGATTCTCAAAATTTTGTTCTACGTACGTGAACCTTCAAAATTAATGGTACAAACAATATTAGTTAAACTCTCAAAATCTCAATTATCATTCTAAATGTCCTAATCAAATTATTTATATCTTTTCCAAAGCAATTGTAAAAATTGTGTTACCAATGAAAGAAAAACTGCAGAAAAAAACAAAACGATCTCTCTCTGTTGACTAGTGGTCCAAATCCTTATTCCTTTTAGCCGATACTATCTATTCTTAGCAGCTCCCTAGGTAATCAGCAATCTTACAACAAATTGTTGCAAGTTTATCGTCCTTAATGATCTCCTTCAAATGCACGAATCATTCAAATTATGATAGCCTTCTCCTCTCGATAAACTGAATCTCTCGTTGGCCCGAGTGAAAATTGACTCTTGGAATATCTTCTCTTTACGATATACTGAATCCCTCGTTGGCCTGAACAGTGACTCTTGGAATATAAGTAGAAAATTATGACTTACAATATTTTGCTGCTTCAGCTTCTGTCAGATACACTAACTCCACAAAAACTCACTAACATTTAACACTACTGCTTGCTACCTCTCGGGAACCACCAGAGAACAATGACTGTTCGCCTTGCACACTTGGAAAACCAACTGACTATCTTTTTTTTTTCAAAAACTAACTAAAGTCTCATTCTCAAACCAAACCTCTCACCTTTTCCAATCTCATCCAATCAAAACGCGTCATACATCTCCCATTTCTTCATTTCGATAACACACAAATTTTTACCTACAATTATAAAATTTCCTAAAACTTGTTTACAAAATAATATTTTCCTACCAATTTTTAAAAACTAACAAAAACATATCTTTCTAAAATCTATTCTATTGTCCTAATTACTGCACAACATTTATTTGGAAAAACCGCTTCAATTGTCTATGGATTTCACTTCAGCTTATTCACGTCATACAAATATATTTTAACAAAGAAAATAATTTATGCATATCTTACGTTTTGTTCAATATAGGTAATCCAAAGATAAAAGGACTTTCATTTTTCGAAATGTTTGTCGTTTATTAATTCGACTTATCTGAATTGTTTTAATTATTTGAACTTTGAAATATTTTTAAACAAACCGATATTTTATAAAGGTGGTTACAAATAGTTGCGTTTATTTTTAAAGAGGCATCCTGAACTAACGTTTAGAAGACCACAGAGTTTATTAACTGCCAGAATTAAAGGATTCACAGAAGAAAACGTAAATAATTTTTTTTTAAATTTTGGAACCTGCGATGGAGAAGGTGAAATTTATTCCCTGTCAAATCTATAATGGGAACGAGACAGGTATAACGTCGGTACAATCAAAACATACCAAAAGAATTACCTTAAAAGGTAAAAAGCAGGTAGGGGCCGTTACTTCTGCAGAAATAGGATCACTAGTGACTGTGGTTACCTGTATGAATGCGGCTGGTGGTTTTGTGCCCCCTATGGTCATATTTCCCAAAAAAAATATAAAGACAATTGCTTAACGGCGCTCCATCAGGGACAATAGCTGCTTGCCATGTGTCTGGCTGAATTCAAAGTCACATTTTTACCAATTGGTTACAACATTTTATTAACCACGTTAAACCAAGTGAAGCTGATCCAGTTGTATTAATATTGGATGGTCACTTCTCCCACACGCGGAACATTGACTCGATAAATTTGGCGCGCCAAAATCATGTGGTTATTCTTAGTCTGCCGCCGCATTCTACTCACAAAATGCAGCCGCTGCATCTAGCTTTCATGGGGCCTCTTAAAACCTACTACTCGCAGGAAATTGAAAATTGGCTAAGTAACAACCCTGGAAGAGTAGTCACCTGCTATCAAGTTTGCGAATTGCTTGGAAGAGCTTCCATGTAACTCCTCCAATAAGTATTGATGCGACCAAATGTGTGGAAGATTTATCATATAAGAATATTTCTAATAATAAATATTCAACAGTGCGGCCACAAGATATTAGCCCTTTACCCACCACTTTAATTTTACAAGTCTAGTATTAAAAAAAGAAAGCCAGAAAAGGATCTGCTGCCTTGATTACGGGTCCACCATACAAAGATACCTTAAAAAGTAGTTTGTCAGAACAGAAGAGAAATAAAAGTATTTCAAAGGGAATTCCGAAATTAAAAATAGACAAATGTGAGCCTTTTAAGAAAACAAATAAAAATAGAGAAAAACCTATTGATAAGAACACAATGACAACCAAGGTTAAAAAGAAAGGTGCTAAGAAAGAGGAAGCTTTTAGTTCATCTGAAGAAGATGAAGAATTCACTTTAGATGATGATTCTGACATGGAGTGTGTGGGAAGAGGAAGCAGAATGTATGTTTTGTACTGGACTCTTCTCTAAAGATACATCGGGCGAACAATGGATTCAGTGCTCAAAGTGTTTTAAGTGGGCTCTGTAAAATAATAAGAATGAGAGCGTTATATGAGGGTAATGGAAACGCTGTCACCAATGTAAATAATCTGCTACAGATTTACGAGAAGTGGAGAGGGATTAAGGACTTCTATGTATAGGGTCCTGTAAAGACTGTCACCAAATGTAAAATACAATAGATCCTCAAGGGATGCTAACCCTGCGAGCGGCTGCAAGGAATACTGGTCACACTGGTCTGGAGGGCTGGCTCGTCTTCGTGGATTTACGAGAAGATAAGGGATTTCGGGATAGGGGTAAGAACTCCTCGGTCTCAGGTCCTGTAAAGAGTAGAGGTTATGGGCTTACTTTTGAAGCCGGAGATATGTATACGCAGAATTCTCGTGTTCTCCTAGTCTCTAGTGAGTCGGACGAAGGAACATTAAAAAAAAACCATATTAGAGTCAACAATATATTGAATCTACCCTGAAGTTCCTAATACAATCGTTAACACGTTATTCTGCGCGTCGGGAGACGATGTAGCAAGATAGTGAAAAGTTGACAGAGGTACAAATATAATTACACAGGTTAGTATAAGAAATCTGTTACCTTATGTGTATATTAGGGCTTCAACCACGACACGTTCAGTCTTCTGGAACTCGGTCAGTTGAGGGTTGCGAACTTTCGAGCTGCCACAATAACCGGACTACACGCGAATTCTGACAGAAGATACCCGGCCCCCGGAAAATCACCGACTGTCCGCGTACTGGACGCTATCGCGTCGGCGATCACTGCCCTGGGCGGGCAGTTACGGCGCCCCGTTATCACTACTAACTACCGACTACCGACTACCGACTGTCTGGCGTCCGTCGTTTTTTCTTGTTTTATTGTGGTCGTACTTTCAACGCCGGTTCTAGTACCAAGGTCGTAGGTTCGCTGAGTTGCAGTTTTGGCGTTATGTGCCTATTTGGGTCACGGCTGTTGTTGTTAATAGTTTCGTGCTTTTTATACGTTTAAACAATTATCAAACAATGCCATAACTAGGTCAATTGTTATACTTTGTATAATTTAAATGTATAAGTTAACTGTATTAATTATCCCTTATTTAATTTGGAATATATAATAATTATCTCGAATAATTATTATCTTTTCTATGCTACTTATTGTTCCATTATCCCTTTATTCAACTTCTCACTCACTTGCTACGCTTACATTACATTACTCCCTACGCAAAAAAAGAAAAGGGCCGAGGGGCCTTTTCCTTTTCCAACAATAAATTTATCTATTTACATATTATATTACTTATAATCTACTATATATATTTTTTATATAAGTCCCAATTTATATTTTATCATTTACTGTTTCTTATAGACTATTGTACCGTGGTCAGCGAATGTATCGTGCTGCCCCCGTATTGAACCTATGTGTATGACAAGTTGAGTTAATCTTGTATTAATCTTATTGAAACTTAACAAGTGAAAGACTTTCCTAGCTTATTACAATTGTTCGTGATTACATGTGTCCATTACGACAAGCGTATTCTAATTGTTCTATACGATTGTACTCGCGTTTTGCGTTCACTGTTCACACTTTATCGCGTATCCCTGTGGGAATTGTCCGCACTTCACTCGCGACGTCTTGGCTGTTTTAATGTCCGTTTGCCAATTCCACGTGTCGAGTTAACTATATTGATGCGTTACTGCTGCTGTCTGCCTCCGTTGGTTTGTCTGCTGGGTGGTCGTCTCAGGTTGCTACTGCTTTGCTTTGTCGCATTATACTTCTGCTACATTGGTCTCTGGTATGTGTTTGCTGCATCTCTTTGTTTGGCATCGTCGTAGTACTGTGTCTAAGTATAGATTTTCTCTTTGGTAGGATTGTTCGGTGTAAAGGAATTTCCTATTGATGTAGGTCATCAGGTCTACGTTTTGAGGTAGGAGTGGCATACTAGGATTTATTTTGTTTACGAGGAAATTTATTAGGATTGGGGGGTGTTCAGTTTGCCATACTTCTGTGTTACATATTATAGCCCTTTTGTGTAACGTTAGAGCAAATATGTTTTTATCTTGTTCTACTATTACCAATTCTTCTCGTGATTGTTTATTAGTGATCTTTTCAACGTGCCCTCTGTAAAGTTGTGACAATTGACTTTCACAACTGTTGTCTTTGTTTGTTTTTCCATGGTTATTTCGCCTATTGTAGAGTCGAAGCAATAGCCTTTGATGAATGAGCATGTTACTCCTTCTCGTAGGTGGATTTCGTTGTCGTCTTCTTGTAGAGTTGTGTCGATCGGTAGCGGTGTATATTTCAGCATTCTTCTGCTCCCATCTTCTTGATGTAGCTGTCTAGTCCTCCATCGACTATGGACGTGTGGCTGTACCTCCCACAGTGGAACATGAGTCTCTCCATCGTGATGAGTCTCTCCAGTGTCACAAATCGCACTGTTATTACTTCCCGAACGGTCGCACTCCGTAAGCAGACTTTAGTTCGCATTAGTACTTTTTACGCGTAAGTCCAAACGCACATTAACCTATAATTACATGTATAGCTGCTTATTGCAGGCAATTTTAGCGATAGCTTTACATAAATCTGACTTATGAACTAACCTACAGAGTATTGCATATTAGTATGCCTATTGACTATAAATTGATAAATAAATTGATATCTAAACCAATATTAATATGTTAATAATTGGGACTTGTACTTTTTAAATATTTACAATTTAATATATCCTCTTTCTGTTATATATACACCCTGTATATTAGAGTCATATATTTTTAATTCTCAACTTGTCATCACTTATTGTATATAGTTACGTATGTGTAACGAATTTTCTTTATTTGAAAAATATTTTAATTACTATGTTTACTCTTAATAAAGTGTCAGAAATTATTGTAATATTTCTCACTCTTTCCCAAATCTTTTTAAAATAATTCAAAGGTGAAATTTATTTTGATTTCTCGTCAAACACAATGACCTGTTTTCAGTGTTATGATATTTATGTTTCAAGGCTATTAAATTACCTTTTTGCTGAGAGCTGAATTTTTTATATCCTGCATTGTTGATGCAATTTAATACTGACTAATGTAATGAACTCTTGGTGTCTGTTATAAACTACAATATTTATTTTTTTAATTAATTGTTACGTTTTTTAAACTTGACCTTTATTAGTTGTTTATTTACCAGTGGTCTGACTCAATCTTTATACTACTTTCTTAGTTGATAGGAATTAAAGTCTGTCAATCAGTTTTGACATAGCAATAAAGGATTGGCGTATGGTATCTTACCGATCCAGTTCTTACTAATCAACAGCAGCTTAGACCCCTATTAACTTTTAATTAATTTAATTATTTCTCTTCCTTAAAACTTGCTTTTTGTTATAATGTACTATTATGTTTTCAAAAAAATATTTTCATTGAACTGTGCTAATATTTAACTATGAATGCTTATATAACCTGTGTTTTGTCTTTCGTTCCTTGTTAAAATTTTAGTATTATTCGAGCTGCCGTCTCTTGTAATACCAAGCTTTCAACTTTTCTTATAGTTGTTTTGATATTTTTCGCTATTCATCTATTGCGTCGAAAAACATGTCTGTGTCCTCATCGCTCTGTGTTATTATTGCTGTCTCGTTCTTGTTTATTATTCTGTTGTATGTGTTCCATCCTTTCTTTTTCGTTTTATGGAATCTGCCGCAACATTTTCTTTCGGGCATATTGTCTAGTCTATTCTTTATTCGTTCTGATCTTTTTGGTTGGCTGGTGTCTTCCTGACTTCCTTTTCTTCTTCTCTGCTGTTTGTTAATTGGGGTTCCTGGTCCCCATAATGGCAGTGTTGACACCTTTGAAGGGTCAACTCCTTCTTCTTCCTCCGTGGAATAATCAATTGTTTTATTCTCGTAATATTTCTTTAACCTATTGACGTACACTACCTGTCTATTTTTCCCTTTTTTTTGTACCTACTGCATACGTCACTGGTCCAACTTTTTCTATACTTTGAAATGGTATGGATAGTACCATTTTTCTGTAACTTCTTTGAAAGACCTGTCGTGCTACTTAAGTCTCTCAGATATACGTTGTGTCCGTCTTCAAATTCTCTCAAATTCAAATTTTATATATTTATGTTCTCCTGTGTTTTTCTATACACTATTTTCATTTTTCATCCATGCCTTACGCATGGGTTTCCTTTTCTATATTATTCTTCTGTGTTTTTCCATACACTTTTTCATTTTTCATCCATGTCCCTATCCATGGGTTTCCTGTTTCCATATTTTCCTATAACTTTTTCCATTTTTGCTCTCATGTTCGTGCCCTGGCAGTCGTCGCATCTCTTCACATTTCACATATGTCCCAACATTTCTTCCTAATTCGTTCCAGAAATAATATTCTCTTATATTTCTGTACTATACATATATCCTATTTATTCTTCCATATCCTTCCTGTAACATGTGGAAGGTATTAATTATAACTCTTCTTTTCCTTTACTTTTCCGTTTACTTCATTAACGAAAATCACAATTCCAGATTCGTTTCGCGTTTTTATTACATCCTGTAGATACTGTATTGTCGTGCTGGAGCCGCGGGACTCTTAGCGGGTTGGGATTCTAGTACCACCCTAGCTTATCCCCTTAGCAGCCTCCTACTTGACGTAAGTTTCACCCCTTAAGGTCGAACCATATACAGCTTGCCCACATTCCTGTAAAAAAATATACTTCCGGCACTGTATTCACCTTCGTATGCTATGTGAGATATGCCTTTATTTCTGTGGCATCCCACCTGTGTCCACTGATTATTCCTACTTCTTTATGGTTCTGCTTCTTTGTCTCAAGCAAAGAAACTGGCTTAAACTCTTCTACATTCAGAGTACCTTCTTCGTCCAAAGTCTCTATATTGTTACTTTAAACGATAGTAACTAACTATGAATTTTCCGTCTCCAGCGAGTCCTTGCCTTAGCAACGATTCAGTGCTTCAGTGAAGGCCCTTAGGTCTTCCTGTCCAATTTGCACTTTTCCCTGGTACATAAACTGTAGCAAGTTACTTTAAACGATAGTAACTATTACAACTTTTCCGTCTCCAGCGAGTCCTTGCCTTAGCAACGATTCAGTGCTTCAGTGAAGGCCCTTAGGTCTTCCTGTCCAATTTGCACTTTTCCCTGGTGCATAAATTGTAGCAAGTCTCCTCGTTTCTCGCAAGTCACGTTTGTCAAAATCACTATAGGACGTTGACAACGATTCGACTCAAATTTTCTTTAAATATGGCCACAGCCCAAAGAACTACTTTACGTGCTTCTATGCATTTTCCTTGCGATGCAAGCTCTACGCTACAAATATTGACTCTTCCATAATGATCCATTCCCGAACTCATATGTTCGTGGAAATCATTCCAAAATAGTGAAAAAGACCTCTGACGCCACGGTCAATTATCTTCCAAAGCTCCATTAAACTCTTTTCCCTCTTTTATATGTCCATCTCAGTATGATGTGCCAATTTATGAAGTTAACCAACAATTGTATAAAGAACCAAATTTTTGTTAAAATAAAGAACTTAGAAATATACGCTGCCGAACTTAAAAAAAATCTGTAGGAAATATCAAATAATCAAATCAAATAATAATCGATCAATCAATCAATAGTCAAATATCTAATAAGGTGTTAGTATTAATTTTTTTTTTGAAAAATTAAGTTCTATTAAATTCTTTTCCTTTTTACGAATCAAACGCTATTTTTTTCAATTCCAAATATCCCATAATTAATTAGTTAAACAAAGTCATATCTAATTTCTCACTGTATATTACTCGACCAAGCGTATTTATTTAAATAGAAATATTTTCCAAACGCAATTCATATTTCACTTTCACTTGTTACATTAAACAAAAGAATTTGATATTATGTAAACAGCTAAGAAAGAATTTATATTTTGCGCTTTTTGAAAGCAATAAACTCGTACACTCAAATGAACTTGATCTTGACCTACTAACTTAAATTCTGTATTTTTCAACTACTAAATAGAACAATAATGGTTATTTATTCAATTGATTATATTTGATTCTTATAATCGAATGATAATTAATAATCTTTTTTATACCATATTATATCATATATTCTGTTAGACTTTATATTTTTAGTGCAATATTATGGCAATTTACGAATTTAAAAAAAGACAATTATATTGAGAACATCATATAATGTGTTAGTATGTATTTTTGAAAAAATTTGTACTTGTCATCTCTTCACATATATCATAAAAGCAATTCACCTATCTTAATTTAGGATTCTAAGTCTCGGGAAGGAATTGATATGAGGTTATTTTCCAGTGATACAAGACAAAAAACAAAAAAAAAAAAAATCTACTATATACGAATAATTTGTGTAAAACCACTAACAAGTTTATATAACAAAGAGAGAAAAAGGATTTTCTTCCAGAAGAGGGAGTCCTGCACTCCACACAATATTTACTGGATACCTCACTGTTTCTTTAATCTGTTGTCGTCTTAGGAAAGAGAAGAAAAAAAATTGGAATGTCACTGGCGAAATGAAACGATGAAGGCTTCTTATAGCTACAAAACTTGCAAAAGTTTACAAGGATACTGAAGAAGTGACTTAATTATCCCTATTTACCGAAATTCCCCCAAACCGGGACCGCTGTCACCAATGTAAAATAATAAGAATGAGAGCGTTATATGAGGGTAATGGAAACGCTGTCACCAATGTAAATAATCTGCTACAGATTTACGAGAAGTGGAGAGGGATTAAGGACTTCTATGTATAGGGTCCTGTAAAGACTGTCACCAAATGTAAAATACAATAGATCCTCAAGGGATGCTAACCCTGCGAGCGGCTGCAAGGAATACTGGTCACACTGGTCTGGAGGGCTGGCTCGTCTTCGTGGATTTACGAGAAGATAAGGGATTTCGGGATAGGGGTAAGAACTCCTCGGTCTCAGGTCCTGTAAAGAGTAGAGGTTATGGGCTTACTTTTGAAGCCGGAGATATGTATACGCAGAATTCTCGTGTTCTCCTAGTCTCTAGTGAGTCGGACGAAGGAACATTAAAAAAAAAACCATATTAGAGTCAACAATATATTGAATCTACCCTGAAGTTCCTAATACAATCGTTAACACGTTATTCTGCGCGTCGGGAGACGATGTAGCAAGATAGTGAAAAGTTGACAGAGGTACAAATATAATTACACAGGTTAGTATAAGAAATCTGTTACCTTATGTGTATATTAGGGCTTCAACCACGACACGTTCAGTCTTCTGGAACTCGGTCAGTTGAGGGTTGCGAACTTTCGAGCTGCCACAATAACCGGACTACACGCGAATTCTGACAGAAGATACCCGGCCCCCGGAAAATCACCGACTGTCCCGCGTACTGGACGCTATCGCGTCCGGCGATCACTGCCCTGGGCGGGCAGTTACGGCGCCCCCGTTATCACTACTAACTACCGACTACCGACTACCGACTGTCTGGCGTCCGTCGTTTTTTCTTGTTTTATTGTGGTCGTACTTTCAACGCCGGTTCTAGTACCAAGGTCGTAGGTTCGCTGAGTTGCAGTTTTGGCGTTATGTGCCTATTTGGGTCACGGCTGTTGTTGTTAATAGTTTCGTGCTTTTTATACGTTTAAACAATTATCAAACAATGCCATAACTAGGTCAATTGTTATACTTTGTATAATTTAAATGTATAAGTTAACTGTATTAATTATCCCTTATTTAATTTGGAATATATAATAATTATCTCGAATAATTATTATCTTTTCTATGCTACTTATTGTTCCATTATCCCTTTATTCCAACTTCTCACTCATCTTGCTACGCTTACATTACAGCTCACACCGACTGCACCAATGTAGACAAGAAAGACACATATATTTGTGATTTCTGCCTCGATGGCTCATTTTATCCCGTTATCCTAATATCCGGTATTAGGAACATTTTTTTTTGTCGATCTAAATTTACCGTTTTTTATAAAAATTTAAATTTTATTTTTTACTTAGTAGAAATTAATTTATTTTCGTTTAATAAATGATTCTTTATAGTCTATTACTTGTTTTGCTATTAAAATATTCATAAATTAATTGACGTATTCAAACTAATATTAGGGTTCAAAAAAAAGTATCCGATATTAGGGCACTTTACCCTATCGAATGTGTGTTGATGCCTGTCCAGTTTCTTACATTTTTTAGTCAGGAGCATTTTCTTCTTCCTGGACCTCTCCTTCCTTCACTTTCCCTTCCATTATTAGTCGTAGGATTTTCTAGTTTTTACAATATTTAGGAGTTTTCTGTCAGTTCCCATTCTTCTCAGCACCTCGTTGTTGGCAACGTTCTCTGTCCAAGAGATATTCAGCATCCTTCGAAAAACCCACATCTCAAAGGCTTCTACATGTCTCATACTTGTGATTCCGAGAGTTTATGTTTTTACTCCGTGAACATGGAATATGGAATAAATAAATGTTTTTATAAATTGCTATCGGATATCTAACGATATGGTAGAGTTTATTAGGATTTTTTTTTATTCTTTGAAAAGCGGACCTAGTATACTCTATATGAGCACGTATTTCAAGTTCGTAGTCAAGATAGATTGTTATCAAGTAAACAGGATACTGGAATTTTTGTACGAGTTTTATCTGTTATTTGTAGATACGAATATTAATGTCGGCATTTGGTGCTCGTGTAACGGCCATTACTTTTGTTTTATTTGTGTTTATATTTAGCCCCAAGCTATCTCCCTCTCTGGTTATGGCATTCAAAAGTAATTGCAAACCCTCAGCACTGTCCGCAATAATGACGGTGTGGTATGCGTATCTTAAGTTGTTTAGATATTCCGTTGATTTTTATTCCTTCTTCAATATTTTCGAGGGCATTTTGGAAGATCTTTTCGGACTATATATTAAAAAATAGTGGAGAAAGTACACAACCCTAGGCGAACTTCTTTTTTATTGACATTTCTGCTGGCATACATTATCTATTTTAATCGACACTATTTGATCCCAATATAGGTTTTTAATAAGAGCCACCGTGTTATGGCTTATACCATATTGTATTAGGGTTTCTACGAGTTTTGTGTTTTGTACGACAAACGACTTTCTTTTGGAGCAAATTGTTATGCCTCGTTTAGCTCAGTCTCTCAGGTGTGAGAACGTCTTATCTTAGGAGTAATGGTGAAAAATGAGTTTGGCTAAAACAAATAAACCATCATATTATAACTAATGATATTTATTTAAAAAATTTTAATATTAAATTAAATCGAACAAAATCACAAAGCAACCTATCAGCTTTACATAAAGATTTTTAAATGATACTTAAGTATGGCTTCAGATGTTGTCTTCAAGTAGCTGGACTGGATTGTAGTAGAATGTAGTTATTAGATGAAGATGATCTAGTTGAATTTAGTTACTTTTATCTTCAGGTGACCAGTAGCAGCTGCAGTTGCTATTTCTTGCAGTGGAATTCCTCACCCACAAATATAAACAAAAATTAGGCTGAAACACTAGAAAAATAACCCTTGTGTTAACAACTTCATAGTTTTTAAAATATTTCCTTGCCATATGAAAATTTAAAATAATTACATACTGAAAATTAGAATTCATCATTTATTCACTGAAAATTAAGAAAACAAAATGTATGATGATCTTTAAGAAGGAACAGTAAATTTAAAGAATCAGTGTGATGGTCAATCAATAGAAAGAGTAAAACATACATCTACCTTGGTACGAACGTCAATGAAAATTGGGACCATTCCCTAGAAACAAATGTAAGATAGAGAAAGCAAGACCTGCATTTCAAAAAATGGTTAAACTATTCAAATGTCATGATTTATCAGTACCCATAAAAATCAGGTTATTATGATGTTATATCTTTCCTATACTATTGTACTGAGTTGAGTCTTGGACTCTCATAGACGCTACCTGCAAGAAAATTGAGGTTTTCGAAATGTGGCTTTGAATCCTAAAGATATCCTATACCGACCACATTACTAACCAGAACATTTTATTAAGAATGCAAAAAGAAAAAGAGTTGTTAACCACGATAAAAATAACCAAAATCGAATACCTCGGTCACATTATAAGGAACAGCGAAAGAATTGGGTTGCTGCAATTAATTCTACAAGGAAAAGTAGAAGGAAAATGAGGACGTAGGCGAAGGATTTCCTGGCTGAAAAATCTACGTACGTGGTTCAACATAATAATCAAATCTTTTAAGAGCAGCAGTTTGCAAAATACAGATTGCCATAATGGCCGCCAACATCTGAAACGAATAGGCACTACTACAAGAAGAAGAAAATAATAAAGATATACCAATTGCTTATGGTAATAATACATTGAAAAATAAAACGTAGTTTGTAGTTTTAGGTTAAGGCGAATATGAGAATTAAAAAGACAGACAGACAGATAAGAAGTGACATGACAGAGCAGAGTTGCCAAGTAACCATCGAGTTAGAATCCAACTCGATGAAAGTAACATATATTGTGCCTATTGAAACGAGGCATAGGAATTTACATGCGACATAGAACAGACTGGAGTCAAATGAAAAATACTCAAAACGAAATATAATTAAATGATATATACCCAAAATAAATGAAGATTGAAAAAGAAAAATAAAGATTAAATAGAATATTTCGTTGATTGAAAAATTGGACGCCAACTATTTTTAGAATAAAAACAGTAAAATGAAAGATAAAGTTAATATGAATAAGTAAAGTTAAGATGAATAAAATCAAAAGTAATTAAAATGTAATAATTATTTAAAGAAGAATAACAAACATGTGACATTTGAAACCTTACAGGTTACCTGATGAATGTGGTGGCGGAGTATCTGTCCGAGAGAAGAATTATGGTGGAGAAGCGCACGATCGTCGACGTGACGGTTGGAGCCCCCCATGTATCTGCCCTGGGCCCGACGCTATGAACCTGGCATATTACGGGGTCATATTCCGGGGTCAACTGTAAATACGGAGAGGGTACAACCCCCTTCGCATTCTTGGATGACCTCCCTGTAAAGCAATGGATGACGCAGCATGGACTGAAACTCGCGGCATAAAAAACCGTAGCCATATAGTGCGGCTGCGTTGTAGAGGATGCTGCCCAACATTGGGGGACCCAAATTCGAGAGGAAGAGTACCTTACACGGTGTTGTGCAGTCGATCATCCTCTACGCAGCACCAGCCTGCAATGGGATGTTAGAAATAACGGCCTACAGGAGTCTCGTAATACGAGTGGACTGAATAAGTTTCTCACGAGTGGCATGCCTCTACAGCTTTAAAAAAAAAATCAAAAACCAGTTTTTGTGACTAACAAAAGGGGACATAGGGAAGAGGGGCAAGGAGCCTCCTTGCGGACAGTCTGTGGATAAATGAAGGTAGTACTTTGGAAGTGATGCCTGCCTTACAGCGGTCATTCAGCTTTCGTATTGCTAGATCACAGAGAAGTGTCTCGTTTAGCAGGTAGACGTTCGGCGTAGACTTCGCAACGATAGGGTTTTTTAAAGTTTCTCGGGAACTATCGCCAGGAGTACGAAGAACGAATCCTGCACTAAGGTCAATCATGATATGTCTTTTAAAGATTCTAGATCCCTCTTTATAAAGACGAAAAAAAGTATCAGATACATACGAGACATAACTAAGAAAGGAAACAAAAATGGTGTCGTCACTTTGCTCTACAGACTGCTACTTTTCATCTAGCATCATTCTCTTCCACGCATCCAACTAAAGACAAACCAGCTACCGCCTGTTATTAAATAAAGAGATATGTTATTTTTATGAACGCTCTAGACTCAGAACATCGAAAAGAGATAGGTAAAGATGTTTCAGAATGTCGTGGACCTCGTAAATACGCATGCCCGAAAAAATAAATGGATCCTAAAAACATGCACCATTTTAATTTCATAAGAAATTGGGCGACAGGGTAGGATTTGCACGTGCTAATAATGTCGAGTATTTCCAATAAACATGACATATTATGTTTCTCTAATCTTAAACATTCCAGTTAGTCATCGCATTTTTATTTTAGCTATAAAAATTTACGACTTCCCATCTTCACAGCCGATAAGAATTGCTGTGTAAACATGTAAAATATTTACATTGCACTAATTTGGCTTGTAAATAAACCTTTTACGAATTGAAAAAAATCTAGAGTACAAATAAATAAATAACAAATAAATGTATGATAGAAAAATAATAGGATTTTGGATTTAAATTCAGCAAAATATGTTTATATACGAGACGAAAACAACAAATTTCCTTGGGAAAAGTATTCGCATGAGATTTTTTGCCGCATGAAATGTTTTGCATAATCACTTTCATAAAAACTGCAGAATAATGTTCAAGATGTCGCCCATTAAGTGGTCCTAATTTATTGAATAGTTTTGTATAAATTCATTTTTACATTGGGATAAGGGCCTCAAACAACTAAAAACAATGTTTTAAAATCAAATAAGCCCAAACTAAAGTATCAGGAACTGATAAAACAAGGTTTGGTGAATTCAAAAATAATTGTGTTTTAGAGCCTCAAAAATCATGATTTTTCGTTTTTGTTTTCAGTTTTAAATTGTTTAAGTTGAAATCGATCAACTTTAGAGAAAAATTACAATTAACCTTTTTTATTGAGAATGATCCAAAATCTGTGTAATTAAATTGTCTGCGTATTTAAATTAAATGTACACTACCTTCAATAATGAAGGCTATATCTCTCTTCTTCTTTCTTCAGCGCGCTGGACTGAAAACTGGAATTTCGTTCTTGCACTTGGATGGAGGGTGAAAAACTATTTACTTTTATGGGGTTATATGACACTCTCTAGATGGTACTGATATTATATACTCAATTTGACTGTGCAACCGGAATAGTCTCTAAGTATTTAAGAATATTAATGCGGCATCTACATAGAGACGGAGTGTTAGGTTACGCACGATAAGATACACACATACACGTTAATTAAAACTAAATAAGAAATGAAATAATTAATAAAATGTTAAAAGAACTAAAAAATATACATGGAGGGACGGAATACCGAGCTTGCCACCTTGATAAGTTTGTATTCATAGGTCATTGTTGTAGCCGTCGTCGTCGTCGCTATCAGAGAGTTCTGTTTCAGATGATTCGCTATCATCATCTAAATTTATAATGATCTCATGCGCTTCATCCAGAATGTATTCTCGGCTGAAGTACTCCTCTTCTACTTTATCAACATGCCTGCAAGTATTTGCCCATATTTCTGGCGTGATTTCATTTAGCCTAATTTTTGCTAGTTCTAAAACATCTGCTAATTTAAAAGTCGTGTTTCTTGCTGCAACTTCATTTTTTAAAATGGCCCATATCTTTTAATTGGGTTAAGTTCCGGATGATATGGTGGTAAACGTAAAACCGAGTGGTCGTGCTGTGCTAATAATTGGTCTACAGCATATACGGGTTTTTAGGTTTAGCAATGAGTATCTTACTGTAGAGCTTGTTTTGTTTCGCTTTCATCGAAAAATATATTTCTTTTTGTCAACCATTTTTTTATGATTTTTTTTTTTCGAAGCCGATGTATAAGATTTTTCAAGAGTCACATTATGATATGAGGCGTTGTCTATTACTAAAACTGACTTGGAAGGTAAATTGGGAAGAAGTTTGTCTTTCAACCACTTCATATAATTCTGGTGATTCATGTCATCATGATAATCACCAGTTTTTTGTCCGGATTTGAAAATAAAAGCGGCATTTTCGACAAATCCATTTTTACCACCACAATGTAAGATGATCAGTCGTTGCCCTTTAGATACCGGAGATGTTATGTACTTGTTTCGTCCATCATCCCAACCTTTTGGAACTGTGTGGGAACTATGTATATAAGTTTCGTCACTATATACAATATTTCTATCTAAAAAAATTGTGAATTACTTTAAAATTAGTTATAATGTAAATAAATAAATATCTTACTTTCAGATTTGTATTTTTTCAGTTTTCTTAGAAATTCTGTTTATTTGGCTCTTATGTCAGTTTTTTCAATTAAAATTTTTCTATTGTCTTCCACTTTTCTCCACCTAAATCCTAATTTTTTCACAATTTTTCTGAAAGAAGATAGTTTACCAGTTACAATTCCTTCGTTTCTAACAGATTCGTAAACAGTTTTCATGGTAGGTCTTCTTTTGTAGATGGTAGCAAACGTGTAAATGGTATTTCTTATGACGTGTTCCTCAAATGGATTGACTGATGACTTGGGGCTGGGCATGCAAATACTTGTTCTGGGTGATACAAATTGTGAAGTTGCTGGTTTGTTTTTACCTTCCTTAATTATCCTTTTTACCGTACTTTCTGAGGTACCAGTTGCTTGAGCCACTCGCACTATTAGGGGTAAAGGAGTTGTGCAATATCCCAAATCTTTTTCCCGTTTCATAAATGAATAAACGTTAAAAATAATTTGCCTCCCTTGTCCATGGACCACTTTTCTATTGTTACTTTCCCTGTAAAACCGGTAGGTTTTAGATAATAGATAAAATGTTAAATATTGATTAAGTTTAAGAAAAACATTAAAAAAAAATGAATTGAAAAGAAAAGTACTTTAAAAGTTTGTAAAGCATTTAATTTCTAGCTAAGATCCTTTGGCTTTATACATTCTAGAAACTAAATGCTTTACACACTTTTAAAACACTTTTCATTTTAATTTATTAATTTATAACAAGCTTTTACAAAACATATCAATCTTTTGCAAAAAATATTAAAATAAACAATAAAGTTATCAGATTTTACACACTTTTAAAAGTGATTTTTTTTTAATTCATTAATTTGTCATAAGTGTACAAAACATATAAATTATTTTAAAATAAACATAATTTAACTTACATTTTTAGGATCTCACTGTAAAATGTTAAAAACGACTTGAAACGCACTGAACATAAATAGTATCTCACTATAAAATATTAAAAACGATTGATCACAAAAATACAAAAATATTAAAGCTATTTCACTAACGCAAAAAACTAGTTCGTCTCTGTCTCGCTAAGATAACGCACCGAAGAGAATTCAATGTTTTTAGCAATGCCTGATTTCGTTGTTTCATCCGTAGATCGACGTCACTAAATAATGACGTCAGGTCCACGACATTCTGAATTATCTTACAAAGAAAGGTAGATGTTTTCATATTTTAATTTCAATTTGTAACGTTTCTGGTTTCTTTAGGTACTTGTGGCTGTCATTCTCTTAGAGTTTTTGCTGTTTTTTGTCCTTTTTTGCATTTATTTGTATTAGACAAATAGATAGAGGTTTTCACAACTAATTTTATATTGGAGTTTAAAGTTTTATGGTCAGTGCATTCTATTTTACCATTAATTAACATACAAAGTTCACGTCGTTCAGACAGTTAAGGAATGGTTTTGTTTAAGTTTCAACAAAAGTGAAAGTGTTTTAAATTTAATCGACTACTTTAAATTAGAAAAAAGGAATGGGGGACCGTAGGAACCGTTGTCATCTGTTCACGAGGTACAAAAAGTACAATTTTCAAATGTGCCCTATTATAAAGCCTTAAAAATGACAATCATATATTGTTAATATTATTGATTTATTAACTTCATTACATAACAAAATATTTATAATTTATAATAACATTTTATTTTTGGTTTTTTTTTTAATTTCAATTAAAAATATTGATAATACACTGACCGGCAAAAAAAGTGGCCACCCTATAAGTTTCCAAAAATAAAAATTCATCGGAAGTTTTATACACTGTTTCATATTGTATACTCAACATCTTTTATTTTTAAAACAAAAATGGCCATTACTCCTTGATTTCTTAGCATAATTTATTTAATTAGAAATTACAAATTACAAATTACAAACAATAAAAATTACGAGCAAACTTAAATAAAATTGTCTAATATCGGGTATTATACCCTATTACATCAATATCCGTTTGCATACGATTTGGAAGGGAAACGAACAAATTTTGAATGACTTGAGAAATACGTTCATATTCTTGACGTAGCATGTTTTGAAGTCCTGTAAGACTTTCTGGCTGGCCTGGTTGATTTTTAACCCTATGATGAAGTTCATCCCAAAGATGTTCGATGATATTTAGATCAGGGCTGCAGGCTGACTATTCTAGAGTATTAATTCCTACTTCCCATACAAAAGTAATTTGTCATGATTCTTGCAGTATGCAGGCGTGCATTATTATGCATTAAGACAAAATTGTCCCCAATAAATGAACCAAATAAAACTACTGCTTCTGCCAAAACATCCTCTTATATATAGCTACAGGCTAAAAAAATGTTTCTACAAGTACAACATTCTTGAGTAGAATATTAAAAGACTTAGACTTTAAATTTAAAAAAGATGATCATCGAAGAATTTTTATTAAAAGAACTTATATCACAGCACAACGAGCGTGTTTCTTACGTAAATATATGGAAAATAGAAATAGTACATATAATATTGTCGAAATTATATTCTTATTAGGGTAAACACTTTTATTACTCAGAAAATATCCTCGAAAAGGGTAAACACATATTTATTGTTTTACAGAATGTTTTCAAGTTATATTTTAGGTTGACAACTGATGTTTGGCAGACAGCCATTAGTCATCCACCCTAAGGTCTGGTTCACGCTGTTTTCTGATTCGCATCTTTGAATTCGACCTGCCACCATTTTTAGTAAGCGTATTGACCAAAGATCAATTTCAATAGTTTGTGATCACTTAAAATTTCGAACTTCCGTCCCGCCAAATATTTTTACAATTTATGGCTATGTCTACTGACCAGTCTCCTTCATAATTTGAGAGTAATTTCGCTCTGCTTTGTTTAATACCCTTGAGATATAACATGTAGCTCTCATTTTCATCTGGTAACACAAACGACAGAACTCCCCCGATTCCGTAATCACTCGCACCACACGCTAAATGAATTAGTTTATCTGGATTATAATGTACTAAAATTTTTTTGTGAAGCTAACTCGGTCTTTTGTATATTGAAAAAAAAAATTCACATTTTTTTGTCCATTAAAATTTTTTAATTTTTCTTACTAACTCATATAACAGTTTTAATTTCCCTTATAAATTTTCACAAAAACGAGAATAATAATTTATCATTATTACAAAAGCTCTAACCTCTGTAACATTCTTAAGTATAGGAGCACTTATAAAAGGCTCTTACCCTTTCTTCGCCTTTTCCAACCCCTTTTCTAATATTTTTTGTGGCAAAAAATAAATATTTTCTTTGAAAACCGTTCTACTAAAACACATTCCTGTTACTACTACATCGTCTAAAAAATTTACCGTGCTCTGACATCCCTAAAAAACCATTTAATTATATTTTGAAAAATAGAACAGGACGACTTCGTACCATACGGTAACTGCTTTATTCTGTATCTACCTAGAGGTGTGCTCCACCACAAAAGCTCACTAGTTTTATCATTTTTTCTTTTTTTTCCTTTTTTCCACCTCCACACTTTCTACCCTGTCTGCAGATGTTTGGAGGCAGAAATAAACCTCTTATTATGTATAACCTCTCTCCGTAATAAATAACCTCTCTTATTATGGATGAAATTCTCTTATAGTGGGTGATGCTGAAGATTACCGCGGATTATCAATTATGTAACTCTGTGATCACGCCGCATTAGATTTCGATTTGACTCGAAAATACTCTTGCAGGGTATTGGCGATCATACATAGGTTACATAGATGAATAAATTACAGATGAATTGAATTTAACTAGCCACTGCTAATTAAACACAGCTTTTATAATGATCACACTGGATAAACTACATTACACCGGATGGTTTATGCAGATGACTACTTGTTCATAGCTAACAAAGAATTAAGTTTTTTGTAACAAACAAAGGTATATTGTGAGCTGACTACGTAGTTGTTTTAAATAAATTTTAATAAGTTAGTTTCTGTGGTTTCCTACGGAGTAGGGCCGAATTTTTGTATTACACAACATTCCGTATTATAGAAAAGATGAATTACGTCTTTAAGTCTTATTCTCTGGAACGCTCTTTTCACGTCAAATAAACATAGAAATCCTGATCTATTATGCTCTAATGCTTTGTCGGTAATTTGTTTTATGACGGATACTGCATTTGTATACGATGCTCCTGTAGGAAAACCTAGGGAAACCTGTTGTGAATTTCAATCTGCTGTGACGTGGTGAACAAAGAACAGCTGGTGGGAGTAATAATGGTGCTTAGAAATACACAAAGCTAGCATGCCTGTGTATTACCGGGAACATAAAAATAACTCCTACAGCGGCTTTTAAACTATTGCTGAATCTACCACCACTTACTATCTTTACACAGGGCTACGCCAGATTTGCGATGCACTGATTAATACATAGTCAGCAACACGTCTTCTTCTCTCTTTTATGTCCTTAAGTGCTCTCCAAGTAATATTCTTGACTAGTCTATTACCTTATTCTTTCTAGATGTCCGAGTCATTCTAGTCTACGTTTTTTCACCACTTTTGTTATTGTAGAGTTAGCATACAAATGGTACACTTCGGCATTAGTTCTTCTTCCCCATTCTCTCTCTACTACTTTTCCACTAAACATTATGTGAAGTATCTTTCTTTTCCATGCTTCCAATCTGTTCTGTATAGTTTTTATTCATAGTCCATATCTCGGCAGCGTATAGCATTGTGGGTCTAATTATAGTTTTGTATACTCTTATTTGTGTATTATGAGATATATCTTTGTCTTACGTTGGTTTCACTTTTTTATTACATGTCTGATCAATTAGAGTCCCTAAGTACATTTTCATTTTTTCGAATTCTACAACTGATCCATTCTCCACCTCCAACTTATAGGATCCCTGGTGTTTTTTTTTGCTTGATATTTCCATGTACTTCGATTTATTAATATAAAGTTTTAGTTCCATTTTAGAGCTTTACCAAATCAGTCTTTTGAAAAGTACTTGTGCTGAAATGTTGTATTCGTAGCAATTGATTGGGATTTGTTTTAGCATTAAAATTTGATCGGTTGTTGATCTTCCTATCCGAAATCCTCCCTAGTATTCTCCTAGATTGGTCTCTACATTTATATTTCTAATCGTTTTTTAATTAGTATGGCGAGCACTTTATATATTACCTGTAATATAGGAATTAAAATCCTCTATAGTTTTCACATTCAGTTCTATCTCCCTTTTTGTGTATAGGAATTATAATCGACTTATTCCATTCTTGAGGCATTTACTCAGCATCCCACACTTCTAGTATTAACTCAATAAGTTGGTTTATTAAGGACTCTTCTCCATATTTTAAGTTCTCTGCCATAATGCCGCTCTCCTCGGGGCTTTTTTGATTTTTCATATCTTTTATTATTTCTTCAATTTCTTTTCTTGTGGGCTATTTCTTCTATTACTATTTGAAGTTTAGAAACATTATAATTTTCTTCAGTAGTCACTCCGTCATTTAGCATCTCTTCGAAATATTCTTTCCACCTTTCACATATTTGGTGTTCGTCCATTATTAGGTTTCCTTGAGCTTTCAGTAGCTAGATAATGTGATGCCTAGATATTTAAACTGCATCACTTGTTCTATTATCTGACCTTCCAGCTTCAATTTACATCTTAGTAAATTTGCTGTTGTAACCATGCACTTTCTCTTTGTTGGGGAAATGAACATGTTAAATTTTTTGGTGGTTATATTAAATTACTTTTATTGTGTTGTTTTGGTAGATATTTTCGATCGTTTTGATTATTCCTGGAGGTATCTCTCTAGGATAACGTCTTTTAATTTGACCCGGTCAAATAGCTTTGTAAGGTCCACAAAACATAGATATGCCAGTTTGTTTTATTTTAATGATTTCTCTAGCAGCCTCATTATAAATATAGCGTCGGTGCATGATCTTCCCGACCTAAAACCTTCTTGTTCTTCTGCTAGTATAATTTCATTTAATTCATTTGTTATCACTTTGGTTGTTAATTTTAGTGTTGTGTTTAATAAATTGATTCCTCTGTAATTTTCCGGGACCGATTTGTCTCCATTTTTAAAGAGAGGTATAAAGATGCTTGATCTCCGTTCTTGGAGAATTCTGTTTTGTTCTAAAACAAGTTCCCCTGTTATGGAATTATGTGAGTGCCCCAAATAAACTAGAAGACGATAGCAATGGAACGGTCGTGTGGGTACTGGGGATAAGGGTTGTAAGGGCAATGAAAAACCATATAGTCAGTAACAAGAACGGCTACAAGAAAGTGGATAGCTCACAAATCTTTGGAATGGTGAAGAAATTTATCAGAAAAAAGACAGGCGAAACAGTTTATTATACGACATTCGCAAAAAATTTACGACAGACCTAATAAGCAAAGACCGGAAAACAGTCAAAGCCAGAGTAGGTCTGCTAACAGGGCATTGTAAGCTGAATAGACAGTTGAAGCTGATGGGACTAGTAGATGATGACCTATGCAGATTCTGTCACCTAGAGGAAGAAACAGCAGAGCACATTTTGTGTCAGTGTGATAGCCTGGCAAATGTGTGCTTTGTTGTATTAGACGAAGAAAAGCCATCGGCAAAGAGCTGCATGGAAGGTTAAGTCTCAAAGTTATTAGACCTCTTAAAAAGAGTAAGGCTAGAGAATATAATATAGGGTTAGAGTATTTGTATTAAGTTGTATGTTTATTTATATTAAGTTTAATCTGGTCAATCATATATAGATTTATGACAAGTACTAGTTTATATTCTGCCTGCAAGTGCATATGTTTCATTTCTTATTTTCTTGTAATTGTCTTATGCTTGTTGTGTCTTAACATTTCTAGTTCACTTCTCCACAGTACCATGAAGTTTTTATACCTTGGGTACTATGTATCTTAATTTTTTTGCCGAGTACTTCCTTAGCTGAGTCTAAGATATTTAATTTTTTCCCAGATTTCTTCAACTCCCTTTCTTTCTTTAATACATGTGTTCTTGCTCCTATGTTTTAATATTGTGGTACATATATCGTAATGAGTCGTCCTGAAGGCTTATAAATTTTATATTTGTGCTGTATTATGTTTTTTTTATTTCTATTTGCTTAATATACTGGTTTATAGAGAAGAATGAAGAGAAAAAGAAAAAGCAGTATCTATAAGTAGAATATAAACTAGCTAAGTGTTTGATTTTTTATATTTTTTATTTTATTCAACTACCAAATCCCCGAAAATATTTTTGGACAATCTGTATAATATCTAGCCTAAATTTCGAAATAGTCTTCATTTATAAAGCAATAAAAGTAGGACACTCGAAATTCCGTGTTTATATTTTTAGTTTAATTTTCACAGTCGAGATGAGTAATTCATTATTTTTTTTAACTTTGGTGATTGCAGTTAATGGTTTATATTTACCCGATGGTGAGATATTTTGTTTAATTAAATAATATATAGATAAACATCTAGTAGAAGTTTGTAATCTGTCTATTGACAAAAAATACGTCTAAATATGAATATGAATATGAAAAATAATATATCAAAGGCATAGCGAACCCTGATCCTGAATAAAATTAAATTTTTCCAAATTGTTTTAAAACTTCGTGACCGCCATTGTTGTTGTGCTTTCCAACCGTTTTAAACATTCCAGTGAAACTTTTAATGAATAGTGAAATAGCTTAAAAACCTCTGAATTAATTAATAATACGATAAATTAATGATACGACGTCGATGTTACAGGATTTTACCTAAAGGGAACATATATCTTCCCTGTTCGAAAGGGGGACTACTTTACCACCGGTTAATGCCAGCCAACTTTTTTTGTCCTTAAAAATGTTTCTTGTTGTCCCTTGTTGGGTGGAACTTCTTAAAGCCTCGTGGTGCACCATACATGGGATGACATCTGCAGCATTGTAGCAGATATCATGCAAAACTCAATAGCTGCTTAAAACTACAACAAGCTCAGCCTACTCATTTAACTAAAATATATCCAACTAACAGCAGAAGCCACCAGCAAGGTGTCCTGTCAACGTAATGAAACCATAAGTATCATTTTAAAATTCTTGTAAAACTTTAGACGAGATTTGCTTTGATCTTAATTTAATATTCAAATTTCAATTTTATATTTTTTTTATGTATAATATGATTAATCTTGGTTTATTTGTCCCAGTCAAACTATTTTTTTTAGATTTACTTTTAAGATAATACGTTCTCACACTTGAGAGACTGAGCTAGACGAACTAATAATTGGCTCCCAAAGAAAGTTATGAGTTTTGTTGTTTTACATTGGCTCCCAATTTTCGGAGCGCTCACCGTTTCTGATGGGTTGTTCGATGGGTTACACATTGTCTAGCATTAACCGATGTACAAAGTACCTAGTCCTCCTTTTGAGCGGATAAGATTTATGTTCCCTTTAGGTAAAATCCCATAATATTGCCCTCGTATCATTAGTTTATCATATATCACCATAATTTTTATTTAATTCAAAGGTTTTTAAACCTATTTTCGTAGCTAGTCTCAACTACTCTAAAAATGTTTCACTGATGATGATCAGACTGGACGAAAACGTTTTGAAAAATTGTAATTCATTTGGATGCTGTTTCAGTTAAAATTCAGCACGACCAAAGTGAAATTGGGTGGGCCATATAGCCAGAATGAAGTATGGGCGGTGGACCCAAAAAATTAAAGTGTTGAGAGTACGAGCTGACAGAAGAAGCAGAGCTAGACCAGCTAAACGATGGACAGACAATGTCAAAAGAATCGTTAGGAATTGACTGCTCGTAGCTCAAGATCGACAGAACTGGAAAAATATAGTGAAGGCCTGTGTTCAACTTTGGACGCAGAAGGCTGAATGATGATGATGATGAATATTTTTGGATAAATTTAAAAATTTTAATAACATATAGGTATCATTATACATAAGAAGTCATTATTTGTTTTTATAAACGCTTCGATACAATAATGACTAATATTTTTTCTCCTGGACGAGTTTGAGATACATTTGACGGGTTATCTTCTCTTGTAACATGCTTTTACTTTGATCCAAATACTTCGTTAGTGATTCTCACATAATAGAACGAAACAAGCCAAATCAAGCAAAAATATTATCACCGTTTTGATGATAAACATATTAAGCTCTTACTCGAAAATAGCCAAGTATGAATAGTAGATATTTATTAAGGGCTTTATTTTTAAAGAAGGGCTCAGTATGCTCCGTTTTAGTTAAAATCCATAAGTATCGACATTATGTCGCGTGAGCCACTAGTTTTCAATTAAGGCTCCATTCTTTAGTAAGGGCATAAAATTCATAACCATCGACACTATGTCATTAAATTTTATTTTAGAATACTTAACATTTTATGTGTAAACCAAAGATTTTAAACTGTTTTGTAAATTTGCAAATGTACAAGTATAATTGATAATGGCTTGATAAGACAAAAAACGTTTTAATTTTTTTTGTAATCCGTTTTGATATATTCATTATAATTTTAATCTACTAATTACTAAAAGTTTTACAAATTCTTGTAAGTTTTTTTTAAACTATGGTATACAACCAACTACTGAGAATTTTCCCTCCATGAATTTATTAACTTTTATGTCATGTTCACTCTATTTGTTCCACAATTGTACAATATTTGCTTGCATTTAATATTTTTTGTAGTATTTTAACCTTTTTCTTAACACTTTTTAGAAGTAGTACCTATTTCAAAGAATTATTACGACCTATATTTTACCATTTATTTGCTTCATATTATGGACTCGCTCGATTAAAATCTTTACTTTTTTTAAATACTTATGTCAAAATGATATTAAATTTGGTGCTGGTTTGTCGTTTCGGCTAGACGTTTGTTAACTGCACTTAAACACTAATCTCGTATACATTTATTCTGAACTGAACTGAAATAGTACACACGTCTTCTACCTCGTGTTATTCTTAGGATTCTGTTGTTAAAACTTATAAATGAAACGCACCAGTTGAGTATACAGTTCAAACTAACTTTATTTTGTTCCAAAAGTGAATACCATTGACGGTTTACGTTGTACCAATCTTAACTTCCTGTCAACATGGCGTTAATATTTAAATTTTGTTTAGTTGATAACAATATTTTAACATCTATATTTATTAGGGCATTGACAAGTACATTAATACATTTTATCTTGTCTTCCGCTGATTCTGGTCTTCCGCTGATATAATAAATGACCATCGATGTTTTGTTGATACACTGTTGTAAATTCTGAAACTAAGAATTCCTTGTTTCCGTTTGCCTCCCTAAGAATAATAGGTTGTAAACACCTTTCACAATAAAAGTTATAAATTATACAAAAAGATGGTACAGTAGGCAGTAGGTACAATAGATTAGCACGAAGCTTCCTACTACATTTCCTGTATTTTTAAAATTTAAACAATATCGTTAAAATTGAATAAACTAATTTTATTATTTATATTTTAAACAAATTGTATTACAATGAAGAAAGGCAGCAAATTATTATGATTGCTCCTAACGCATCTGCTAACGTATCAACAATGTTGAGCTGTATATTTCATCTGCATTGTTGCCAAGCATAGTAAATTTAATTAAGATATGAACTCAGTAAGATGTTTAAAGATAAAATTTGAGTACAGTTTGAAAGGAATTTATTAACAACTAACGTTAAAAAATTAATAAAATGCCAGTATAAATAGTAGGTATCTTAGTGACGTTTTCTTGTCGTAGCAGATCGTCACACGAAATTTTTCGTGTCGTGACGAGCCACTCTGACGCTCTGCATTTTACTATAGAGAAAAATTAATAAAACGCCAGTATAAAAGAATCGATTCAAATATATATCATTCTGTTAAATGTTTTTTTATCAATTTTTTATGATTATTTATAAAATCCTTCTGGTATATGCATTTCTACTGATCAATATTCAACTACAATCCTAAGTTAAAAATACATATAGCCAAATATGATATCTGATTTTATTTTATTTTCTTATTTTTAGTGACAAAAAGGAAAACAGTAAACGATACAGGTGAAGAAATACAACATGCCATTTGTAAAATCGCCTCTAAAGATCTGGAAGCTACTGCAAACGCAACTATCTTTAGAGAACTCAAAGGTGTTTGCACATCAGGTAGACAAAAATTTGCCTAATAGTTATTAAATTGTGAATTTGCTTTGACTTTGGAATTATGAAATTCTTGATTACTATCATAATTTAATGTTTCAGTTCAACTTGAAACTTATTTAAACCATATAGAGTCTACAGTTCTCCAACAGTTCTACATTATTAAAAATATTTTACGCGACAATGGATTTAGAGTTCCAGAAACAGAATATAAACCACAGTCATCAAAGGTACCTAAACAGATGCCACAGACTCATTTTATTACAGAACCTATGGAAATGGAACAAATAACATATTTAGCGAATAGACAACAAGAAATTGATACTTATAATGATACAGTGGTAGATTCTAATAAAGGAGGTATTTATTTCTATTATTGGAATGTAGAAAATGTTGATAATATTTTGTCGAAGGCTGGAATGTATATATCCAGTCCAGAGTTTTTTGTTCTAGGTAAGTAAAGTTAATGGTTTCTTTCATAACTAACGTAGTTCATATAATTGGAGGACTAATTTTTGTTTGGCTATGATAAATCCTTTGGGCAGAACTCTTCTTCTTCTTCTTCTTCTTCTTCTTCTTCTTCTTCTTCTTCTCTTTATATGTCGTATATCTGTACTGTATGTCGTATATCTGTACTTCTAACTCTGTCCCATAGTGTTTTACCATAAATTGATTTAAGTGTTTTCATCTCTGCTGTTTTCAAACATTCTTTTTGTCCTCGCTGTGTCCGGTCGTGTTTCTGCAGCGTATGTCATTATTGATTTAATAGCTGTTTTGTAAATTCTGCCTTTAATTTCTTTCCCGATATTTTTATTTTCCCATATTGTTTTATTCAGACAATCTGTGGCTCTGTTGGCTCTATTCACTTGATTCTCCACTTCTGTTTCGAGCTTTTCCTAGCTATATAATGTGATATTTAAATATTTAAAATCCATCACTTGTTCTATTATCTGACCTTCCAGCTCCAATCTCCATCTTAATAAATTTGCTGTTATAACCATGCATTTTGTCTTTCTTGGGGAAATTAACATGTTCAATTTTCTGACAGTTATATAAAATTGGTGCAGCACACGTTGTAAATCATCTTCACTTTAAGAGAGTAGTATTGTGTCGTTTGCATAGCAGATTATTTTGTTGTTTTCCTCCTTTTCGATATCCTTTGTAGTTTTTATTTTTTTTTATTTCATCCTTAATAAGTTTGAACAATAGGGGACTTGGGGAATCTCCCTGTTTTATCTTATTAATAGGGTCAGTTAGTTCCTCATCTACTTTTACTGTTATTGTATTGTTTTGGTATATATTTTCGATAGTTTTGATTATTTCTAAAGGTATCTCTCTAGCGTAAGTAGATAACGTTATTTAATTTGAACTGGTCAAATATCATATTAAGGTCCACGAAACAAAGATATGCCGTTTTTTTGTTTTCTAATTATTTCCCTTGCACTTTCCCCAATAGAAATATAGCGTCGGTCTTCCCAACCTAAAACCTTGTGTGGTGTCCGCATCTAATCATATTAAATAATAAGGATTGAAGACTGAATTAACACTTTATTAGTTTACCCCAAAAACGTGTACAGTAAAAGTATGCTTATTATAGGTTATATGTCTATGAAGTTAGCTACTACTAAAACTACCGCTTGGTAGTTTTAGTAGTAGTTTTAGTAGTTTTAGTAGTATACATATCCGACATAACTGTTAAAGGGTGCATACATTACATCCCTCCCCACCAAGATCCTGAATAAAAAAAAACAATCTTAGTATTAATTACACATTTAAACGATCTGGCGGTCTAATGTTTTTTCTTAATCTGCCCTTAATATTGGGCGACTGCCACCCACCTATTGATTGTGACACTTTATCTTTATTTGGTGAAGAGACCGTACTATCCTTGTTTGGTGAAAGGACCGCACTAGTGCCTTCACTTGGAAATTCTGTTTCAACACTATCCAACACTTGAGCTGTAGCTCCTTGAGTCTCATTGGTATTTGTTAATGTTACACAAGCTTGAGTTTCCTGTAACGGCATTTGCGAATTTACAGAAGAATTTGGAACTGAAATCAGTGGATCAAAAGTATCTCTACCCTCGTCATCTGAAACTCTAGAATTTTCTTCATCATAAAAATGACCACATGTTACGATTTGATCCAAATGTCTTTTCCATTCAAGACTTGGATTATCTAAAGGCTGACATAAAAATGTTTGATGACCTAATTTCCTAACTATCCTACATTTTGCCCATTTAGGCTTTTGCGGATTGACTCTGTAATCCCTAACATAAACATTTTCCCCTTCTATAAATTCCACCACCCTATTACCTTTATGGTATTTTATTTGCCGTTCCCTAGCTCTCAATGTTTTATCATTTAACGTTAAAAAGTCCAATCTAGTTTTAATTTTTCGCCCAAACATGGGATAGGCAGGAGTTTGACCTGTTACTTAATGTGGGGTTGTCCTATACGAAAATAAATATTTTGAAATCAACTCAGATATATTCTGGTTCTGGGAGCCTGTTAACATTTTGTTTATTGCATATTTTAAGGTTTTAACTGCATTTTCGGCAGCTCCATTCGTTGCCGGATGATAAGGAGCTGAAGTTTTATGAATAATACCGTTATTCTTACAAAATAGTTGAAACTCCTCTGAAATAAACTGTGGACCATTATCTGAAATAATTTGATTTGGCAAACCAAATCGGGCAAAACAGTCCCGAAGTTTACTGATGGTATGGGCTGAGTCAGTCTTTGACATTTCATACGCCTCGGGCCACTTTGACTATGCATCTGAAATAACCAGATAAGTCTTACCATGATATGGTCCTAAAAAATCAATGTGAATTCTATCAAACACATGAGCTTCTTCTTGGAATTTAATTAATGGTGCCTTCGGTGGTGTTACAGCATTTTTCAAACATGCTTCACAAGATTTCACAAATGATTCAATATCTCCATCTAAGCCGGGCCACCAAAAATATTGCCTTGCTACTGTTTTCATTCGAACTATTCCACTATGAGTACTATGCAATTCATGTAAGATTTGATTATGAAACTTGGAAGGTACTACTACCCGATACCCCCACATAATCAAATCATTATCTAGAGTGAGCTCATTAGCCCTATTAGCATATGGTTTCAATTCATCTGGAACAGATCTGGGCCAGCCATCTCTGACATAATTGAAAACTTTACTCAAATTACGGTCTGACCTTATTCCTTTTATTATTTCCAAAGCTGTAACTGGCAATTTATCCTCTACCAGGAAATTAAAATAATCCAATTCCACATCACTATTTACAGACCTAGTCGTGGAAAGAGGCAAGCGTGACAGTCCATCAGCTATTTTATTCTCTATGCCTCTAATATGTTTAAAGGTATAATGAAATCCACTTAAAAATAGTGCCCACCTCTGCAGTCTCCCCGCTGCCATTTGAGGAATGCCCTTTGTTTCTCCGAATATGGCCATCAGTGGTTTATGATCAGAACATAAAAAGAAAAGCTTTCCAAACAAATATTGATAAAACTTTTGTACACCCCAATATATTGCTAAAGCCTCTTGGTGTATAACGGAGTACTTAGCTTCATGTTTGCTTAATACTCTAGAAGCAAAACTAATTGGTCTCTCTGAACCATCTGGGTACACCTGCATCAAAACTGCACCTAAGCCAACCCTGGAAGCATCACAAACTAATTTCAAGTCCATCTCCGGATCATAGTGTGCCAGGCCCACTCCTGAAGAAATTTCTTCCTTTGCCTTTAAAAATGCATTCTCACACTCTGAAGTCCAATGAAAACGTACATCTCTTCTTAATAACTCATACAATGGCTTCAGTACTGTTGATAAATTAGCTACAAAACGGCCATAATAATTAATCATTCCAACATATGCTCTAACTTCTGAGATATTTTGAGGTCTGGGGCACTTAACAAGTAGCTCTAATTTTCCCTGGATCTTTATGTAACCCTTCCTTATCAATAATATGCCCCAGATACCTTATTTCGGGCTGGAAAAATATGCATTTATCTAAATTTAATATAAAGCCTGCATTAACAAGTCTATTAAAGACCTCCTCTAAATTGTTTAGATGCTCTTCTCTATTAGGACCTGTTACCACAATGTCATCTAAGAAATTAATAATTTTTGGTATACCCAACAAAACTTTTTCTACTATTTTTTGAAAAATGCTACAGGCTGGTTTTATACCATATGGGAGCCTATTTACCTGATAAATACCTCTGTGTGTGCTCCAGCTTAAAAGTTTCTTTGTCTCCTCAGTTAATTCCAATTGGTTGTAAGCATTTTTAAATATAGTTTGTAAAGGTCATGAGGCTTAGTGGGGGAACATGAGCGGAATCCAATTTAACCTACGTAATATTTTTTCACCATTTTATCACTAATTTATTACCACCCTAATAATTTTTCACCACCAAACCAACCTTAAGGGGAGCGATTCTGCTGGCTTAAGTTCAAGCTAGCAGAATTCAAAAAATAAACTTTTTGTTAATGGCATATTTTTTCACCCATTTTTCATAATTTATTACCACTCTAATAATTTTTCACCACCAAACCACACTTAATGGGAGCGATTCTGCTGGCTTAAGGTTCAAGCTAGCAGAATTCAAAAAAAAACTTTTTCTTAATGGCATATTTTTTCACCCATTTTTCACTAATTTATTACCACCCTAATAATTTTTCACCACCAAACCAACGTTAAGGGGAGCGATTCTGCTGGCTTAAGGTTCAAGCTAGCAGAATTCAAAAAAAAAACTTTTTGTTGATGGCATGTTTTTTCACCCATTTTTCACTAATTTATTACCACCTTAATATTTTTTCACCACCAAACCAACCTTAAGGGGAGCGATTCTGCTGGCTTAAGGTTCAAGCTAGCAGAATTCAAAAAAAAAACTTTTTGTTGATGGCATATTTTTTCACCCATTTTTCACTAATTTATTACCACCCTAATAATTTTTCACCACCAAACCACCCTTAATGGGAGCGATTCTGCTGGCTCAAGGTTCAAGCCAGCAGAATTCAAAAAATAAACTTTTTGTTGATGGCATATTTTTTCACCCATTTTTCACTAATTTATTACCATCATAATATTTTTTCACCATCAACACACCTTAAGGGGAGCGATTTTGCTGGCTTACGGTTCCAACTAGCAGAATTAAAATAAATATGTACGACATACCATAGTGTTTTGATAGGTTTTTACGAATTTATTACCACCCTAGCAATTTTTCACCCTTAACTACCCCTTGTGAAAAGTCAATAATTGTGATAGATTAAAATTAAAGGAGATATTTTTTTTCAAATTTACTCTCCTCTACTTATAACTGAAATAAAAAAGTGTTTAGTTAAGATTTTACTAAACTTTGACCATCCTGATAATTTTGCTTCCATAAACCTATTCGGAAACTTGTTGCTAGCTCAATATTCGAACCAGCGAAATTAGAAAAAAACGTATTTTTGAAATATTATAGTATTCTATACCAACTTAGTAATTTTTTATCCTCGACTAACCCTTGTTGGAAGTTAATAATTCTGCTATTGAAAAAGTATTGTTTTATAATTTTTACTCTTTTCTGTGGCAAATAGATTTTTGTCTAATGCCATTTCTCTCTCATACACACACATACACACACACGCACACACACGCACACACACACACACACGCACACACACACACACACCACACACACACACACACACACACATAATAATTTTACTAAATACTATTTATAAATAAAATAAGAAACCGTCTGGTTGGTTTTTATAAATGTTATCCAACCTCACCAATTCTACCATCTAAACATTTACGCTAGTTAAATACAAAGCAAATTTTTTCGGAAATATGAGATACGATAGTATTGTGCTAGATTTGTACTAATATATTAGCATCCTAGTAATTTTTTACCCTTTAACTACCCTCCCAATCCGGAATCAATAATTCTGCTAGGTTTAAAATTTAAGGTGATAAAAAATCTATTTCTATAATTTAACTGTATTCTACTTTTAACTGATTTTATAAATTGCTTGCCGGTTTTTACTGAATTTGATCCACCCTCATAATTTTTGACCCCTGAGCCTCAGTTAACGGGGAAACATTCAAAAAGCTACACATTGAGGCTAGTGTGAATAAAAAAACTTTTTTTGGAAACACAAGAGTGCTCTCCTAGATTTTTACTATATTTTTTACCAACCTAGTCATGTTTTTCTCAACTACTCTAATTGAAAACCATTTTCAAATCTTATTTATGCTAACAATTTTTTATTTTTTTAGTGTTTAAATATTGAAATACTTTATTCCAAAAACTATAAATTTGAACCCTTTATGAATATAAAATAACTGAAATCGAGTTGAGTTTTAGTCAATACAATGGAATTTTTATATTTCACAGATATAAATTACAGGTAATTCAAACTAACATTGCAGGTATTACCAGGTAATAAACATTCAAAATAACATAACACACAAATTGAAATAATTTTATTACGTCTATTATATTATTTAAACTAATTGAAAAGAAGGGTCGGGACCGTGCGTATCTATTGTTAAGAGATTAAAAGATTTGTATTCAGTAGGTACATGAAAATTTGAAAAATAATTTAGGTATTTAATATTATTCAAATAAGAAGAGTATTAACGATTGGTCAAAACATATTTTTAAGATTATGTGTACCTATAGCACAAAGAATTTATCTTGGAAAACATTTTAGGATATAAATATTTTAAGTAGGTATATTCAAATTAAATCGGAAATTACCGGTTGGTCAGAACAGCTGTTATAGATTATTTGCGTAGTAAATTAAATTTAAATTAGCAGCATTTTAAAAATTTAAAGATATTTGTATTTTTTAACTCTTTGTCGAATTTTCATTCATTGTCAGTTGAATATAACTAGAAATTAAAGGGTATTTCAAAAAATATTAACCTGTTTATTTTGTTTATGGAAATGTTTAGAAGAATCGACCAAGGAGAGATCTGGTTTCTCGGGACAGTTCACACACTCATAAATTGGGTTTTTTCTAATGTTTAGGATAGTACTTACTCTGCATCTTTTTATTATTAATTTTTTATATTAATAAATTCTATATCAATTATTTATAGGTAAATGTTCGCGTTACGATATTCCGTCTTTCTTTACTTTTTTTATGAATTAATTTACGAATTAATTCTAACCTTCATACCGTCTTTTATGTGTTTTTTATTTAATATATTATTAAAACTAAGTCTAACTTTCACGGTACCATCGATTCATCTAGTGGTAATTCTTTTACTGGATAATACAGAGCAGTCATTTTATAATTAAAAAGTATATGACTGTTGTTATTCTATAAAAACCGATCTACAGAAATAACATTAGGTCTCATTGGATTATGGATGAAGTGTAAGCACCCTAAAATTTAAAGAACAAGATCTCTGCCGAAAAACTTAACATAACACTTTTTTATTTCAGTTATAAGTAGCGAAGAGTAACATTGTATAAAGAATATTTTTCACCTTAAAGTTTAACAGAATTATTGACTTCCCCTTAAATTAAAATTAAAATTAAAATTAAAAATTAAAATTAAAATTGGAAATAGAATATCCAAAGGTTTCCTCGTCACTAAAGGGACTAAGGCAAGGATGCTGTGTATCGCCAGTATTATTTAATATATATATTGATGAAGCCCTGAGGCAGTGGAAGAAGAAGTGCAATGGAATGGGACTACCGATAGGAGATACGATACTCTATACGCTACACTATGCAGATGACCAAATTGTAATTGCACAGGACAAAGAAGATCTTGAATATATGACAAGGAAACTGATAGAGGAATACAGAAAATGGGGTCTGGAGGTAAACACCAAAAAAACACAATATCTATGTGTAGGCAGAGAAGAAACAGAGAACCTGAACCTGGAACAGGAGACAATTACAAGCTGTAAGGAATATGTATATCTGGGAATAAAACTAACGAGCACAGGACGAACCGAAGAAAATATTAAAGACAGAATAGTAAAGGGAAGACAGGTGATAGGAGCCCTGAATTCGGTACTGTGGCAAAAAAATATAAGAACAGAAAATAAAAAACGAATTTACAACACAATATTAAAACCAGTGTTAACTTATGGAGCTGAAGTCTGGCAATTAACTAAGAAATACAAGGATAAATTACTAGCCACTGAGATGGATTTTTGGAGAAGGTCAGCAAGAAGATCTAGATTAGAACACATAAGAAACGACGACATTAGACAACAAATGGAAATAGAAAGAACAATCATAGATGACATTGAAAGACAACAGCTAGTATGGTACGGGCACGTAAGACGAATGGAGGAAAGAAGAATCCCCAAGAAAGTGTTAGAATGGACCCCCACAGAAAAAACGAAAACGAGGAAGACCAGTAACCACATGGATGAAAGGCATCTCCAAGGCAATGTCGGAACGAAATTTGAGAGATGAACACTGCCATAATAGAAAAGAGTGGCGATTAGGAACGGAAAGGCGTTAGAACGCTATAAAACCGGTTTAATATATATATTGACTTCCCATAGGAGGCAGTTGAGGGAGTGAATAATTGCTAGTGTGGAAATAAATTCGCAAAAAACCTAGCAAAACACTGTGATATTAAAAAAATAATTTTTTTCTGATTTTGCTGGTTCAAATATTGAGCTAGCAGGAACATTTTTAAATAAGATTAGTTTAGTAGTGCAAAATTATTAGGATGGTCAAAGTATAGTAAAAACTTAACAAACCACTTTTTTTATTTCAGTTATAAGTAGAAAAGAGGAAAAAATTTCGTCGTAAATTTTAATCTAACACAATTATTGACTTTTCACAAGGGGTAGTTAAGGGAGTGAAAAATTACTCGGGTTGTAATACATTTATAAAAAACTAGCAGAACACTATGGTATATGGTATGGTATGGTATAACCGTAAGCCAACAGAATCGCTCCCCTTAAGGGTGGTTTGATTCTGAACAAATATTAGGATTGTAATTATTTAGTGAAAAAATGGGAGAAAAAATATGTCATCAACAAAAAGTTTTTTTTTAAATTTTACTAACTTGAACCTTACGCCACGAGAATCGCTTCCTTACGGTTGGTTTGGTGGTGAAAAATTATTAGGGTGGTAATAAATTAGTGAAAAATGGGTGAAAAAATATTGCCATCAACAAAAAGTTTATTTTTTGAATTCTGCTAGCTTGAACCTTAAGCCAGCAGAATCGCTCCCTTAAGGTTGGTTTGGTGGTGAAAAATTATTAGGGTGGTAATAAATTAGTGAAAAATGGGTTGTGAAAAAATATGCCATCAACAAAAAGTTTTTTTTTTTAATTCTGCTAGCTTGAACCTTAAGCCAGCAGAATCGCTCCCCTTAAGGTTGGTTTGGTGGTGAAAAATTATTAGGGTGGTAATAAATTAGTGAAAAATGGTGTGAAAAAAATATGCCATCAACAAAAAGTTTTTTTTCCAAATTCTGCTAACTTGAACCTTAAGCCAGCAGAATCGCTCCCTTAAGGTTGGTTTGGTGGTGAAAAAATTATTAGGGTGGTAATAAATTAGTGAAAAATGGGTGAAAAAATATTACGTAGGTTAAAATGGATTCCGCTCATGTGTCCCCGCTAGCTTAAGGTGCTCCACCTTGGAGCGCTGCAAACAACTCCTCTACTCGTGGCAATGGATGCTTGACATCCATTAGATATTTATTTACTGTTACCTTGTAGTCAGCACATACACGGATTTTGTCTATCTCCTTGACAACTGGAACAAGTGGGGTGCCCCATTCAGCATTTTCACTTAAGGTAATGACACCCTTACTTTCAAGTTCATCTAATTCTGCATTAATGTCCCTTTTAAAAGCAAAAGGTAACAGCCTTGGTTTTCTAAATATAGGTTTTACACCTGGTTCTATTTTTAAGTCTACCTTTTCAAACTTATAATGCCCTAATTCATCACTAAAGAGAGAATGATACTTTTTTACTAACCCTGCTATGTCTGCATCCTGATCTATTTTATTAATATCTATGTTATGGATTCCAGGTGGTATAATATTAAAATTAAATGTTTTCATTAAATCTCTACCTATTAAGGGTGTTGTTCCATTTTTTATTATAATTAACCTACAGTTATCTACTTTGACCTTATTATATTGAATAGTTACAAAAATTTCACCTAAAGGTGTGATAATCTTTCCATCAAATGATCTAAGCCTAACTTTAGTTGGAAGTAATTTACAGTTTCTAAAATTTCTGTTATAAACATTTTCAGGAAGGATAGAGATACCTGCACCTGAATCCAGTTCCATTAAAATAGTACAATCATTAATTAACATGTTAGCCTTATGTGGTTTTACAAACTTATTAACATTATCATAAGAGGTGTGGTACATATTTACAACAAAATCAAAATCTTGTAAATTCTCTGAATCAGAATGTTCACTATCTAATGGTTCTACATGATGGGTATTTTTCCCTTTGTTTTTATTACACATTTTAGACAGATGGCCAACCTTTTGACAAATCTTACAATTATATTTTCTGTACTTACAATTTCTAAAGTCATGTTTAATTCCTCCACATGCATTACACTTAAACTCCCCATACGAACCTCTCTCTCCTTTTTTTCCTTCTTCACCTGGTTCTCTACTTCTGCCTTGTTTAAAACTGGTACTAGTACTTGCTATCTTATTAACTGGAACTGAATTATTCGTTTCTGCTGCTGAAGCTTCTTTTTTCAATGCCAACTCATATAGATGTTCTAAGGTTACCATATGATCTTCCTCACATAGGCGATCCAGAACTGGCCCTTTTCTTACACCACAGACAAACTTGTCTTTTAAAACATTGTTCAACATGGTTCCAAACTTGCATTCTATTGCTTTATTTTTAATTCTTACATAGAAGTCCCCAACAGATTCATTTTCAGCTTGTCTCAAAGCATAAAGGTCTATTCGTTGCTTAAAAACAGAAACTTTTTTAGAGAATTGGTTTTTTAAAAGGATACATAGCTCATCAAACGTCTTATTTTTGGGTAGAACTGGGTCACACAATCCTTTTAATACTTCGTAGGCCCTATCGCCAATTATGGTTAGTAATACAGGAACCATTCTATCAGTCTCTACATAATTTGCGATAAAATATTGCTCTAACCTCTCCTGATATATGTTCCAATCGGTACCTATCCGGTACTCTTGTAGGCTGCCTATTGTGCCTCTCACAGTGTTTTACTCACCTGAGTGGCAGGAGTTATTGAACTTTCCATTTTGCACCTTGCAAATACTATTTAAAATGTCGAAGCGCCTTGCTTGTAATGGTAGTGTTGCACCTTGCAAATACTAATTTTAAACGTCGAAGCGCCTTGCTCGTAATGGTGATTTATTTGTTATTTATCCTCGTCGCCATATTATGTGGTGTCCGCATCTAATCATATTAAATAATAAGGATTGAAGACTGAATTAACACTTTATTAGTTTACCCCAAAAACGTGTACAGTAAAAGTATGCTTATTATAGTCTATGATGAAGTTAGCTACTACTAAAACTACCGCTTGGTAGAGGTGGAAGATAACATATCCGAATCCGACATAACTGTTAAAGGGTGCATACATTACACCTTGTTGTTCTTCTGCTGGTGTTATAATGTCATTCATTTTATTTGTTATTACTTTGATTGTTAATTTTCTGATTTGTCTTCTTCTTTGAAGAGAGGTATTAGGATGCTTGATCTCCATACTTGAGGAATTCTGTTTGGTTCTATTATTTATTGGATTGGTTTTAGTAGTGTGTTGGTCAGATCTGGTCCTCCGTACTTTAGAAGTTCGTTCGGTATTCTGTCCTCTCCTGGTGATTTTTTGTTTTTAAATTTCCCGAATGTTTCCTTTACCTCTTTCTCCTTAATATTTATTTCTTTGTTTGTCGTCACCTCTGATGTTCACCTTAAGCAAATAGGAATTGAAAGTAGTCTGCTCATGTTTCCTTCTGAATGTGTTTCGTTTTTATTAGTTCGTTCTTTTCTTTGTCATCTGATCATTACCCATATTTTTTCGGTGTTTTGTAGAAGTCGTGTTCCATGTGTTTTGAGAAGCTCTGCCAAGCTCTGTTCCCTTTTTATTTGTCTAACTAAAATATAAGTTTCATTTCCCATTTCATTTATTTATAGTGGTTGTATGCCTGTTGTGTTTGTTGTGTTTCTGTATTGTAAAAAAGAAAAAATGGAGTTTTCTTTTTTGATATGTTAGTGTTTGTTAGTTTTCTTTATCGTTAATTATGTTATTTTTGAGTTTTCCCATCTTTTCTCGATGTTATCGTTTTCTAATATTTCATTTACAGCGATCTTCTGTGATATTCTGTTTTTGATATTCTGTTTTTGTGTAAGTATTCCGTGGATTTCGTATTTAGTCCTTCGACTTTGATTTTTGTTTGGTATTTCATAATGATTCTTATTTTATATAAAACTGAGGTATGGTAGCTACCTACATCTGCTGAGTTGAGGCATCTTTCGTCGATTATTTTTGATTGATGTATATCTCTGTTGGTTATAGTGGTAAACAAATTAATACATCAAGCTGTTAACATATCAATACATTATCTTCAAATAAACAAGTTCAAAACGATGATTTAAAATTGTACCTTACAAATTTATCACCCTAACATCAATTTTATCTTTGTACAAACAATAATGAGTAGCTAAAAAATTCAACAGACCTGCTACATTCATATTATTCATTGAAAAATGTAAAAGAAAATGGGTTCAATCAAACAATGAAAACAACTTTTTTCAGAACATCTTACTAGTGTCTTACCATCTGACCACTTCGACAATACAAACGATAAAGCAACCAACAATTTTCTAAATGCTGCTTACTAACAATCACGTTCTGTCAAAGTTTTCTTACCACAGAAACTTGTATAGAAACTAGAAGTTTAAACCGTTTAAAGCTCCAGGTTACGAGCTTGTAATATGAAAACGAACTTTGAATAACTAAAAACTTTTAAAACACCTCCCTAGAAAAGTTGTTGTTCTATTAACGATAATTAGCAACTAAATCCTATGATTATGTTATTACCCTCTACAATAGAAATATGCCCAAAGAAATACAATTGCTAAACCAAATAAATCATCTGCAGAGTCCCATTCATACCTTCTCATTAGGTTACTACCCATTAAGGTATTTAAAAGGTTGCTCTGTCATCATCATCATTTTGGCTTTATAACCCTGTGTGGGTCCTAGCCTCCCCAATAATTCTCTTCCAGTCGCCCCTTTCCATCGCCTTCCTCCGCCAAGCACGTATTTCCATATTTCTCTGTAATATAATTATAAAGACGATATACTTATACCACAGCTTAAATTTACGTTGCGTCAACATCATTGCACCATACAATTATGCCATGGAATTACAAACAAAATAAAAAGCCGTTTGGAAGAGAAGAAAAGAGATGTGTATGTTTTTCTTGAAGTAAAACTTAATAAGATCTGGCATGTAAAAAGCCCTCTCTTGTATAAATTGACAACACACGTGGCTCTATACATAAACCTCCTACTCAAATCTAATCTCTTCAAGTTTAAGTTTATTCTTTAACATCTCATTCCTATATCTTATCTATAAAGCTACCAATAATATATTAATGGTTACATGTAAAAAAGTTCGTGTAATCTTCTGGATAAGGTCTAATCACAGGTCTAGTATGTAAGGTTTTACCCACGTGGGTTATACCATTTTGAAATCCAGGATTGAACTAGGATCATGAGGGGTCAACCTTAGTTAAAGTATCTCCTTTTCACCACCACAAAGACTGTCATGGAGATTTCTACCCTGGCTAGCACTTCTCAGAGGTAATTCGGCTAATCCCTAGACAAAAAATGGCAACAAGAACTAGGGAGATAAAAGCATGACACAAAATTTAAACAAACATTTTGTACGTCCTGTAAAAAGCTGCCGAATACGTTAATAACATTCAAAGAAAAAATTGTCCAAACAAAACACTTAACTTGCCCTGCTGTTTTAATGGCTGCTGGAAGGAAAATTGCTGATAGTAGATATGGAATGCCAAGAATGTGGACTGGTCCTGGTGATGGACGAGTGCTGTACCATACTTTGGAATGGATCCTGGTTGAATGGTTAAGCTAATCTCATTATTTTTGTTCCATTATACGAGACCCAAGTTACTGAAAACAGTTAAGTTCTCAGCACAGAAAACCACTTAGGTGTACAAGCTCTATAAAAAGATCTAAATTGCAATAAATAACGAACTTTTCATAGAGACAAGTTTATTAAATTTAAAGTAGGTAAATAAAAAAAAATGAAAGAAATAAAAAAGGTGAAATGAAAGACAGCAAATATTTGATTTCACGCAAATAGCGCCTATGTATCTGTTGATACGTATTTCGACCTAATAGGTCTCATCAGAGCAGTTATTCATGGGTGTTCTCAACGTGAAAGAACAATATTTTCTATGTTTTAAGAAGCAACACTAAAATGGCTTCGATATGGACGAAATAGCGACATCTGATAATAAATCTGTAAAATAGTTTCGAAACACAATTCAGATTTCTGCTTTAGCAAAACAGACGTTGATAAAGATGTTAAAAGAGACATGGGGAATCTAAAATTTGCATTCCACGACATGTCTTTTCAACTAAGCAGAAATCCTTAGCGAATTGGTTTCTTGTACTCGTAAAGAGTAGATCCGAATAAAATAAAAAAGAGAGCAAAAGATCAATATAGATTTATGATGCAAAAACTCTAACACTTCCTAAAAAATCTGTGGAAAAATTAGAATGGCTTAACAAGGCATGGAGCGGTCAGTGTTGGGGTTAACGCTAATAGATAGACTCACAAATATCATTATAAGAGTTAGAACAAAAATTCCAGATGCTGTGGAAAGGGAGCACATATGAAGTGAAACTGGGTTATACAGGTGGCGAGAATGAATGATGCTAGATTGACATGCATAATCGAATCGAGTAGCGCCCTAGTGTAAGTAGTAGAGGTAGCGGAAGACCTCCGACACGCTGGACGGATTATATGATGGACTACAGGTTGTCTGATGATAATTAAAAACGAACTTTTAAAATAACAAAAATTAGGTGTGATAGATATTTTCCCGAAAATAGCATTTACTCTACCTTAGCCTAATTATATTTTACTTAATCATTTTTTTACAATAGTTTTATTGAACTTTGAAAATAAGGCTATTATCGAGCACAAGTTAATTAAATCTAGCCCAAGTACTTTCGCTTAAAATAGCATCTTCAGGGGCATTTCGTCAAACGTTTTGACGAAATGCCCCTGAAGATGCTATTTTAAGCGAAAGTACTTGGGCTAGATTGTATTAACTTGTGCTCGATAATAGCCTTATTTTCAAAGTTCATTTATTCGAGCATTCAACCTCATTTCAATTAATATTTTTATTTTTAAAATTTTAGATTACTTTTTTGCTAAAATGCTTATTTATTTTAGGGCATTCTCTTCATTTACAGTTTTACCCAAAATACCTAGATGATGAGTCTTTCGCAATATTGTTGAGACCGTCAAGCAAAAGCTTTATGAAAAAACACAAGATATACGTTATAAATCAAAGTGACAAGAAATTAGATATAGATTCGGGATTAATGTTTGGTTTCAAAGAAGAAAGCTTTTTCAGAGTATCCGAGGAATCTATCACTCATTTTGGGTATATAGATGACAGAGTCTTAACTGTAAAAGTAGAAATTTTTGTAAATTCTTAAAAATCGAACAATATATTTAGGATATTTTTCTTAAGTTTTCTTTTATTAACTCACTTTTTCTTTATTTTATTGGAATAATTTGTTTGAACTCTCATCTACAATATTAAAGTTGTTTTAAACTTTGTAAATTAAAGATAATTTAAGTATAAACATGTGATACATAAATTCCATTTTTGCTGTTTTATTAAATTGTTTATACAGTGCAGCTACGCAAACTGTCATGTTCCAGATCATTGTTGATATTAATGTTCAGGCCAAGATCTACATCCACGTAGAGGTTAATTTCAATGGTATGGTTAAAGTGTAGATTCAGTAACCCATGGTGGGGTGAACGAAAAGTCTAGTGTTTTGTGAAAAAGTTTACTACATATACATTTGTGCTATAAGAAAATGCTTACATCAAAATTAATTTAAAATCTGGTAAAACCTTTAGTGTTAGTACATCCAAAAGGGAATCTTCAGACCGTTCTTAAGACACTATGAAAAAACTGAATAAAGTACTTTAACTTAGTGACTATCTGGTGTTCTAAAGAATGATTTTTAGTAAAATTTCTAATTTCTAATTAAACGAAATTTGTTTCATTTACAAGTAGGAACAAATTAACAATTCAACCTCCGATCATGAACGAAACAGCATATTATTCTCAGAAGAGGGTAAGTATCTTAGAGTTATCCTAAATAGGAAACTTACATGGAATACTCACCTCCCAAATATCACCACTAAAGTAACAATGGGTTTTGGACATGCCGTACATTTTGTTAATAAAGCATGGGGTTTGAAACTTAAAATGATCTATTGGTCATATAAATGCTGTCCAAATAAGTCGGCACCATATAAGAAACTTATTTTTTCTTAGTTTTATGAACAAAAGTTATTCTTTGTAAAAAGTTCTGCATATTCTAAAACCTAAAATTCCATAAAAAATTTAATTTAACTATACACAAATATTATATTCTGAAAGTTTAACTGGTTTTTGAAAAAATTTGAGTTTAAATTGAAGACATTATTTTTGGAATTTCTCAAAATCCCACCTTTTTTTAAAATAACTTATCAACTCAAAAGATATAGAAAAAATGCTACAACACTAAAGAATAGTAATTTTTACTGAAGATTTTAATTTTTTTTATTTATACAGAGTAAACAATTAACGAGATAATGATGGTTTTTTTTATTGTTAATCCATTTTGCTTATTTAAAGTACGCCTTAGCGTGTTTAAATTTAACTTTCTGTTCAATCACAAATTAACCCCTTAATTTGTAATCTCACATTATTCTTAACATCTTAATCTTTTATAGTTTCACCATGTATAAGTAAGTAATTGTAAAACCATGTATAATATTTTATTAATTAGTTCATTTACCTTCTTCTTCTTCTTCTTCAAGTGCCCTGTCCGTTGCGAACGTTGGCTGTTAACATGGCAATTTTGAACTTGTTTGCGGTGCTTCTGAATAGTTCGACCGATGTGAGCCCGAACCACTTCCGCAGATTTTGGAGCCACGAGTGTCTTCTCCTGCCTGGCCCGCGCTTACTGTCTATTTTTCCCTGGACAATCAATTGTAGCAGACGGTACTTATCGTGTCTCAATATGTGACATAGATATTCAAGCTTTCTTTGTTTAATTGTATTCAACATATTTCCGCTTCGTTGGAGTACCTCTATGTTGGTGACATGTTCAGTCCAGGATATACGAAGAATGCGTCGGTACACCCACATTTCGAATGCTTCTAGTTTTCTCGTTAGCGTCTCCGTCAGCGTCTAGGCCTCCACGCAATACAGCAAGATCGGAAAAATGTAGCATTTAACTATACGTAAGTTTTAGGGTATATATACTGACTATATACGTAGTATATAGAACTTGAATAATACAAAGGAATGCAACGAATATCGTACGATAGGTTTGATGAGTCATGCTCTAAAACTGTTCTTAAAAATAATCCATAATAGGATCTATAGGAAATTAGACGTAGACATCAGTAACACTCAGATGGGATTCAGAAAAGGGCTGGGTACAAGGGAGGCTCTGTTTGCAATGAACGTTCTCTCACAGAGATGCTTAGACATGAACCAAGAAATTTACGCCTGCTTTATTGATTTCGAAAAAGCTTTGACAAAGTACCACATGAACCACTAAGACAAGTTCTAATAAAGAAAAATATAGACAGCAGAGATATTCGAATTATATGCAATCTATATTGGAATCAAACAGCAAATGTCAAGGTTGAGGGCAGACTAACAGAAGAAATTCAAATCCGTCGAAGAGTCCGGCAGGGATGTATCTTATCGGGGCTTTTATTTAATCTGTATAGTAAAGCTATCTATGAACAAGCACTCGAAGAAGAAGATCTTGGTCTGATAATAAATGGTGAGACGATCAACAATATAAGGTATGCTGACGATACAGTTCTCTTAACGGGAACGCTAGTAGAACTACAACATCTCGTTCAAAGTCTCAATATATACTGTACCAGTTACGGCTTGAAAATTAATTTGAAAATAAATAAATTTATGGTAATCACGAAATCAAAGAACATCAGAGCTAATCTTGTAATAGACAATACAACGATTGAGCGTGTGCCCTGTTATAAATATCTAGGTGCTTGGATCACAGACGATACTGATCAAACAAAAGAGATTAGATGTAGAATAGAAATCGCTAGATCAGTCTTTAATAGAATGCGCAAACTCTTTTGCAATCGTGATATCAATATAAAGATACGAATACGAATGCTGCGGTGTTATGTCTTTTCTACCCTGTTATATGGAGTTGAGGCTTGGACACTAAAACAGTTGACCATAAAAAACATTGAAGCTTTCGAGATGTGGTGCTATAGGCGCATTCTCAGAACATCATGGATGGACCGCATCACTAACACGCAAGTACTCCAAACTTTAGACAAAAGATGCGAAATTCTAAATGAGATAAAAACTAGAAAGATGGAATACTTGGGGCACATTGTGAGAGGTGAAAAGTACGAACTTCTAAGAAACATCATGCAGGGCAAAATTAAGGGCAAAAGAGGTGTGGGAAGAAGAAAAATATCGTGGCTTCGTAATCTACGTGAATGGTTCGGGTGTAGTTCGATTGAACTTTTCAGGCGCGCTGCTAACAAAGTCGCCAGTGGCTATGATGATTTCCAATCTCCGCTAGGAGTGGCACGAGAAGAAGAAGAAGTTTTAGGGGAAGAGGCAAATCCTTGCTTATGAGGAGCTTTTTCATATTGATAAATGCTGCTCTAGCTCGTTCTATTCTCGCCTTAATTTCTATGGTCTGTTCCCATTTTGCATTTACGTTGGTGCCAAGGTACACATAAGATTCTACATGGTCAATTAGTATGTTACTTAACCTACAACTATATAAATTGCCAAATAATATATTTTCTAATTGAACTTCCTAAGTGTAGCAATTAAGGCCTATATTAAATTGTAATGTAAGCAAATATTTCAAAGTATGGTATGATAGAAAGCAATAACCTCAATACTAAGGTATGAATTATTTGTAAGATTATAAATTGGGGATTTGAACTCATTTGAGCACAGTCTATCATAAGTAGTTACCTAACGAACATCATATTGTGTAATTACCAGTAGCTGTCAATAAAATCAACATTTTTTTGCATAACTTTAACTTTTATTATACCTATCATCGTCGATCGACAAGAAGCGGACAAAGGGGCATTTACAAACCGATTCGAACCTCAAAACCTTGTAACATTAAATAAAGAAAATTAAATTTAAATAAGAAAACGCGATCTGTACTCACATTTTTGGGCCGCAAACAATGAATACTTTTTCACCAAATGCACATAAATAATGAATCATCTCCCAAAGGAAGAAGAAGAAGCAAACTGTAAAAACAAATCTAAATTTGCAGGGCAGCAATTATTCCAGGGAAACAATATGCTTAACCCAAAACAGGAAAGATTCTAAAAAGACAAATAATTCCACAATGCAGGTTCAATGAACCTAAGTAATGATGAATGAAAAAAATTGATACACCAAGTAAGAAAAGAAACTTTGAAAGAAGAAGACATCGTCAGATTTGTCAAAGCAAAAAACTCAGATTTTTGGGATATCTATAAAGAATAAATCCAAACGAAGCTATTAATAAAATTAAGAACATTGAGAAGTAGACCAACGAGAAGATCCTAAATGAGATCGAAAAATCAGATAATTCAGGACATTGGGAAGCTTAAACCCAGAAATTCAAGAGCTATATGCAGAGACAAGTATGCACGGAAAAATATTAAATAATATATCACATATTAGAAGCAAAGAGGATTAACGCAAACTAATTACCCGCGACAAATGAATCGAAAGAGGCCTAAGATGGTGGCAGTCACTTCACAGGTTGTGAAAAGGCCATAATGAATAAATAACAAAATTAAATATAGTCCCTCTCTCATCTAATACTACATCTAGTCTATTCTTCAATTTTCTCTAATGTCTTTTTTTGTTCCGTGTAAATCCAGTTTATTTTAACCCTTTTTATATCAGCTGTCCACCATGTTCAGGTCTGCTCCTACCTCCAATATAATAAAACAAATAATACCAACAACCTACAAAAACTTCAATGATTAAAATCAAAAGTACTGAGCTAGTTCTGCAATCCTTGTTTGTTACGAAACGACAATCTACGGTACCAATAATTAGCGAGCTGTAAATTTTGCACGAGACTATCTTGCTATCTGAATCCACTCAGCTAGATCTGAACAATAAGTCAAATATACGTCTATTACATAATGGTCCTGTAGGAAGAACTTCCATTGAAGTTTTCTTTTAACTAAGTTTAGAATAATGTCAGAACATATAACATTATGATTTTTAATATGCCTGAGTATGGTGACGATGACGATTTAAACAAAGCCAGATCCCTCTTATCTGGATTAATGAACTCAGCCATTGATATTGTTAAGGCTGTACAAATTGGAAAAAAGAAAAAATTGAAAACCGTTCATACAGAATTGTCCTTAGTAACGATCATGGCTATCTGTCAATACTCAGAAATAGAAGAAATATCGACAGGTTATTAAATATTTTTAGATGAATGAAATACTCTCTGAAATTAAAGAAAACTGTGAAATCTTTATACTAGGAGATTTAAACGGCAGAGTAGGGAGAGAAGAAAATAACAGAGTCGTAGGAAGATATGGAGAACAAATAACCAATGACAACGGAATGCGTCTTAGGGATTTTTGTGAAACAATGTCTTTCAAAATTATGAATGGATTTTTTCAACATAGAGACATCCACAAATTTACGTGGATACAACCTACTAGAAATCTGCGCTCGATAATCGACTATGTAATCCAACGTCAAACTTCCCAGCTGAAAACAACTGACGTAAGGGTATACCGTGGATCAGAATGTGGATCCGACCATCGTTTAGTTATAGCCAACGTGATATTTAACTATCGCAAAAACAACACTCAGGTACAGAATATAGAAAAAGGACAAGAAGTAACATCCCCTAAATATAACCTAGAAAGCTTAAAAGAAGATTCAACGAAATTTCTTTACAATTACGACTGGCCACAAAACTACAAAATGTAGATCGAGAAAATGAATCAGCGGAAGAATTATACCAGCAACTTAAAAAATGCATTCATGAGGCTGCAAGTGAAGCTTTGGGTTATAAAGACAAACATAAAACAAAAAATCAAGAATGGCGATCGGAGAATATGCAAACGTTAGTAAACAAGAAGAAAACTGCTTATCAGAAATGGACGTCAACGAGAAATAAGGAAGATTACAAGATATATCAAAAATTAAATCGAGATGTAAAAAGAGAAGTAGTGAAAGTAAAAATAAGATGTGGGCTCGAAGATGTGCAGAGGTGGATAGGTATATGGGTGGAACAAGAGTTTGGCAAGCTTGGAAGGTGATAAAGTCTCTCCGGAGAGAAGGAAAGGAAAAATCTAACTTACAGTTAATAGATCTGAAACAGTGGAAACACCATTATGAGGTCTTACTTACAGAGGATAGATGTAAATTCCAAGAGATCAAAAGGGAAGAAATATCCAAATACACACAAATAATTGAAATAACAACCGGAGAGTTAAAACGATGTCCTCAAAAGATCGAAAAATGGTTAAAGCAGCAGGACCTGGAGACATTCCAATTGAGTTGGTAAAGTATGGACCAAAAATATTACATGAGATGTTGTTCAAACTATTTAACAAATGCTTAAAAGGACAAAATATCCCTGACGATTGGAATATTGGATACATCAGCTCAATATTCAAGAAAGGGGATAAACGCAAATGCTCTAATTATAGGGGAATATCTGTTACCAGCTCAGTGGGGAGGTTGTGCGGTCGAATAATACAAGAAAGAATAGATATCAGAATACAAAGACGTAGAAGAACAAAATGGATTTCGTGCAGGAGATCGTGCACTGATGGTATATTCGTTCTGCAGCAGGTAATCGAAAAACGGAAGGTAAGGAATCTATCTACCCACCTACTGTTTGTAGATTTAGAGAAGGCATACGATACGGTACATTTGAAAAAAACTGTTTCAAAACATTGACGAAAGTAGGTCTCAGTAGAGAGTATGTGAATGCTATCGCAAATATATACAAAAATGCAAGAAGTGTCGTTAAAGAAGGAAACTTTATATCTGAATAATTTCCAATAACAAAGGGGCTTAAACAAGGATGTTGTCTATATCCGACCTTATTTAAAATATATATTCAATCATCGCTAGAGCAGTGGAGGAAAACAAGTATCCGAAATGGGAATAGACATAGGCGATGGTAAATGTCTAACGACTTTATTTTTTGCAGATGATCAGGTAGTCATAGCGAACGATGAGGAAGACATGGACTACATGTTTAGAAAACTAAAGAAAGAATATGAAAAATAGGGCCTCAATATGAATATGTCAAAGACAGAGTATCTTAAAATTGAAGATGACGAAGAAGATCCAGAGTTAGAATTAGAAACACAAAAACATACAATGAATATAAATATCTCGGATCTATATTATCTAAGGAAGGCAATACCAAAAGAGACATCGAAAACAGGACGCAGCAGGGAAAAAAAGCGGTTAACATTCTGAACTCTCTACTATGGTCTAAGGATATTAGACACGAAACAAAATTGACAATCTATCGAACCTTGGTAGAGCCTATTATGACTTATGGGGCAGAAGTTTGGCAGATCACGGAAAAGATAGAAAAAGAATAGAAGTAATAGAAATGGATTTTCTAAGAAGAGCGTGTGGTGTATCCAAAAAAGATCATATCAGGAATAAAGATATTAGAAGGAGGACAAATACTGTATATTCCAGTGTAAACAGAATTGAAACGAGAAAACTAGTGTGGTATGGTCATGTGAAGCGAATAATGAAGATAGATGGTCAAAGAAAGCTTTAAATTACATACCACAACAAAGAAAAAGAAGGGAAAGACCATCAGTTGCCTGGGAAGAAAATGTACGACACCTAATGAGAGACAGAGCCATCAAAGAAGACGAATGGATGGACAGAGAACGATGGCGGTCGAAAATGCGAGAGCGGCACAGGTGTAGGAATATATAGTCGCATATTATATATATATATTATATATATATATATATATTTATAATATATATATATATATATATATATATATCTGTACCTAAAAGCCAAACTAACCCAACTCCATTATTGCAATTTTTCAGGAGGGCGCGAAATCACAAATATCAGCTTATATTGTAAGTAATATATTTATTTTATTCCATACATTTGCAGTTCTTAAAGATATATATATATATTTATATATATATATTATATATATATATATATATATATAGAATAAATATATATATATTATTATATATATATATATATATATATATATATATATATATAGATAAATATATATATATATATATATTATATATATATATATATATAGAATATAAATAGTTTAATAATTAATGGGTCAATTTAGCTCTAACATAGAATCAGTATGAATAGTACATGGGTGTAATAAAAACATACAATAAGAAAGGTATTATCATTGGTATCGTAAATTATAAACTTTTATTTAAAATAAGTTACAAAATACTAGATTTTACTCATTTGATTCTTCAGCTTCACCTTACCCATGTGAAACATTCCTATAATATTCCTTGTATTCTTCAGAGATCAAGTCTAACATCTTTATCAAATCATTGTACTTACTATTATTTAATTTTTTTTTCTTCTCGGTTCGAAGCAACGGCAATGCCGCTGGAATTTAACATACCGAGCGACAACATTTCTGTTACAGTCAACATTTGAAATTTTCATCCGAAAAGGAATTTAAAAAAAAATAATTTCTCCCAAAGTCGTGCTTTCGAATTTGCAACCAACCAACATTTGAAATTTAAAAATGTTGGTTTTCTACAGTTCTTTTTCGTACCGTAAATGGACTCATAGAAGAATTCATCAAAGATGAAAATGACTTAAAATCCTGTAACTGCATAACACTTACTCGAAATGGGTTTTTAGGCCTGCAAGTTTTTATAAAATTAGCCCAGTCATTACAAGTAAATATTTCCGAGGACGATAAATGTTTTTTCACTCTCTCTATGATTCTGTGTTCGCCATCAACCTCCATGTGTGTGTGTGGCCACGAAGTAGAAATTTATGATTTATTATTTCAATCCCTGAAATGTGAAATACCAGCCAGAAGTACAAAATTACCATCATCATGTTCTTATTCTTTCCTGTACAATTATCTGACCATATTGTTATTTCCTTGGCACTTGAGTTATGCAAAAAATTAGTAGCCCATTTCAACATGCATGAGGCCATTTCATAACCTCCACGTTCTCCTCTTACTGATCCCACAAAATACAGCAGGTAGCGTGGCTGGGCTCATGGATTGTGTAATTTAGAGTCCATAATTTACGCAAATAAAAGCTAGACGAATTTGTTAAAAAAGGCGTCGGCAAACATTTTTAAAGATCTACCATATACAATTTATAAGATTGATCGTTTCATGATATTTCTTTATCGTTTCTTTTTAAATTATAACGAAGCGATGCTTTTGTTAGATGATTTTCTTGATCAGTTTTAACTTTTTCTTTTTTGGCATTGCTCAATGTACTTTCTATAAGTACTCCTATACGTACATCGTACATTCTTCTAAGTATAGGGAGTACATTTTGGAAATGTTTAAGTGGCCACCTAAATATATATTTTTTTGTTCGTTCTCGACTATAATGTGACTAATACGTTGGATACTTTTTAATGTGTTCTCTTATAATCTCTACAGTAGCCTCCGATGTTTTATTGGATGGGGTATGTCGTCCTCGTAAGTCTGGTGTTATAATACCAGAATTAAGAGCTTTTTTAAAGCTGTTTTAACGAAAGTTTAGAAACTGAAAGAGTATTTAAGAAAAAAATTGTGCACACTTTTATATCCTGATTATTAGATGTTACTGTATACGTAAAAGTATTTTGTTTTTCTCTTTCGTCATTGATTTGGGTTTTCGGTACGTCTACGACCAATGTCCTAGGATTTTACATGCGAAGCAATATATTGTCTTTTGCAATTTCAAGTTGTTTCTTCATTCCAAAAGGCATTAAAAATATGTTGCCTCTGAGTTTCATCCAAATTTTAATGCATTTTTTTATATGCGCTTTTCTGAAGAACATCCACTACATAAAACGAGGCCTTTAATTCTTATCTGCATCAACGTGGTTTTCAATCGACTATTGTGTTAGTATGCAGTGTTTAATTTTCCTTCAACAGTCCATCAATCTTCTTGTTCTACTTTTAAACATATTCATTTTTGCTTTGTCCATATTACAATAAAATGATAAAAAAATATTGCACACATAAACAAAACCACATAAACTCGTTTGCTTATGACAGTTCAACCGTTCTACTATTTTTTAATTTGAATAATTTAGTTAGGTTAGGATTTAACTTGACACAACGTACACAGCTCTGTACCTAAGCAAAACTAGTAAGAACCACAGAAATCCAACTCCAAGATGGGTTTCTCTAAATAAACTCTTTTGAACCAAAGTAACCCGTCTACCAATTAGGTCTATTTGACTCTAAAAATAAGTTTAACTTGGGGTTCTTTAAACAACTAATTTTTTCTAATTTTATGTATATGGAGAAAGGTTTATATGGCTCTTATAGAATAAGAAACAAGCAGTTCATTACAAATGGAGTTGGGTTAGTCTGGCTCTCAGGTATATATATATATATATATATATATATATATATATATATATATATATATTTAATATATTATATATATATATATATGTATATATATATATATATATATATATATATATATATATATATGTATATATATATATATATATATATATATATTATATATATATATATATATATATATATATATTGAAAGAAAATGCAAAAAGTATTTTTGAAGTGTGTATATTTTAGGCAATTCCTAGCTGAGCGCTTTCGGCTTTACAAAGCCATCATCAGAGCTATGGTCAATTTTTTAAAATACCACTACAAAGGAGAGATCTCATTTCCTTAAGTTTCACAATTATGAATTTTGTAGGAGTTGGAATTTTTAAACATATAAAAAACATATAAAAGGTCGACACTGGACGTCACAAACACGTTAAAAAATTGAAAAATTTTTTTGTCATGGTACGGGTTTAAGACCCGACCATCTATTGATGTGAGGACGTAGACTGAATAGCTATTCAGTCTACGTCCTCACATCAATAGATGGTCGGGTCTTAAACCCGTACCATGACAAAAAATTTTTCAATTTTTTAACGTGTTTGTGACGTCCAGTGTCGACCTTTTATATGTTTTTTATATGTTTAAAAATTCCAACTCCTACAAAATTCATAATTGTAAAACTTAAGGAAATGAGATCTCTCCTTTGTAGTGGTATTTTAAAAAATTGACCATAGCTCTGATGATGGCTTTGTAAAGCCGAAAGCGCTCAGCTAGGAATTGCCTAAAATATACACACTTCAAAAATACTTTTTTGCATTTTCTTTCAACTTGTCATAAGTGTGTACAAAAAATATCAGTCTTTTGATTTTTTATATATATATATATATATATATTAAAGATTTTTATCGATTCAGATCTCACCCCACACCAGAGAACTGCATTAAACACTATCAAGAGTGAACTTAAGAAAAGAGAGAAAAAAGGTTTACCAAATTTATTTATTAAGTACTTAAATGGCATTTCTAGAATAATGATAAAAAACTAACACAATCTTCATCAGAAGTGTGAGTTTATTTTCAAAGTATAGGAGGTCTAAGAATTAAGCTCGACAGTATATTTATGAATGTATACTATTCTCCTTACAGTATTGTCATATTCAACGAGACTTCATTGGCATGTAACTATGCTAATAAAGAGCTGCAGTTGTTGGACCTCAACATATATAGAACTAATCTCTCCAGGAAAACAAGTTCATTCTCAACAGGTGGTGGAGTCCTTATTGCAATTCATAAGTATTACAGAAGATCTTAAACAGTTAACCAGACAATCGAACAACTTTTTGTCTTGGTGACTGAAGGTGCAAATAAGCTTATTGTAAGAACAGCATATTTTCCACCAAAGTCTATATTTGAAAAATATTCCATATTTTGTGAAACCTTAGAACAAATAGCTGAAGTTTATTCATCTTCACACTATTATCTGGCTGCTGACTTCAATTTACCAAACTGTAAATGATTTTCAAATGACATGTGGTCTACACCAATTCCTCTACCAGCGGCCACAGCATCTGAAGTTGAAGCCCTGCAAGATGTGTCTGGTATTTGTACATACCACAATTGATGCTGGTTGATGATGCTGATGTAACCGTGACCAGGGAAGATGAAGCTCTTTAAAAAGAGGCTATGCACCACCCACCCCTGGAATTTGTAATAAAGATGACCAAAAGGTGCTCAAATAATATTGATTTTATGTGAAAATAAGTGATTTTTATCACAGTTCTGTTGGGATAACTTATTTTTAGGTAAACCACTGAATCAAATTGTGAATATTTTTCATGATATAGTTTACTTAGCTATATAATCATTTATCTTCCTAAACAGGTATTCAAAACGTAAAATCCTTTCTTGGTTCTCTCCAGAGTTAAAGAACCTGATAGTTGAGAAAAAGAAAGCTCACAAAAAATATCTTTTATTTAAATCACTTCTAGATTATCGCACTTTTTCTCAGGTGAGGGCCAACTGTAAATTATTAAAAGCTGAAGGCTACAGAAATCATATTTATTTAACAGAATTATAACCAGAAAATAATTTGAATGGATTTTGGTCGTTTGTGAATTCACAGAGGGAAAACCTTCCTTGGCCGCTGTGTTGAATTATGGTGGTGTTTAATCCAGTCACGGACCAGATAGATATTGTAAATCTTTTTGCAGAATATTTTTCTACAGTTTATTCCACTCAAATATGTTACATACTTAGTGATTCACCTTCACTTGGTCTTACTAACTTGACTGGTTTCAACATAACTATATCTGATATTTATTTAAAATTATCAGAACTGGAGGATCCTTGTCCTTAAATAAGAGCGAATTTCCAGAATACTGAAAAAATAGTTTTTTAACACCTATTTTTAAAGCGGGAGATAATTGATTGGTGAATAATTACAGGTCCATTAGTATAATTAGTGTACCTAATACAAAAGATATTTGAATGTTCTGTATGCGATTATCTTAAAGCTTCATTTGAAAAACAGCTAGTAAACCAACAATTTGGATTTCAGAATAGCAGATCAACTGAATGTAATATACTAGTGTTTGTGGACTTCCTAAGGAAGGCCATATGGAGAGGAGCTGTAGGGTACATGCACTATACACTGATTTCTCCACTCCAAGGCCTTTGATCAGGTCGACCATAATATTTTAATAGTTAAAATTAAAAAAATGGGTGTTGATGGGCCACTTCTTAGATGGCTGAAAACATACTTGATTAACCGAGTTTAAGTCCGTATAAGGGATTTTGTTTCCAGTGAGATTAAGGTTGATTCAGGGGTACCTCAGGGTTCTCATTTGGGGCCCTTGTTATTTATAATATTTATTAATGACATACACCATTGCTTCCAACACAGTTCACCTGTTCTTTCTGCGGAGGATCTAAAGTTCTACAAAATTATCAATAATAGAGAATATTGAGTTAATCTTCAACACGATCTCGATCGATTGAGTGAGTGGTGTGTGTTGAATGCCATGGCCCTGAATATATCCATGTGCTGTTTCCTTTGGATGATCGAGAGACCCAATGGAATATAATTATAATATACAGAAGATTTCTGTTCACTGTGTGACCAAAATTTGTGATCTGGGAATTAATTTAGACTCTACACTTTTATTTGAATCGCATTATATATCAATAACTCCTTACAAATGCTTGGCTTTATAAAAATATTCACTAGAGACTTTCAGAATATAGAAGCGATTAAATTACTATATTGTTCTTTAGTCAAACCTCATCTAAAGTATTGTTCTTGTCTATGGTCTCCATCTTATAATATTTACATATCAAAAATTGGGACAGTTCAACACAAGTTCTTGAAATATGTAATATATAAACAGAGTATACCTTTTGAATTAAATGAAGTAAATTAAGATAAAATTGAAAAAGAACTTGGCATTCTCTTATTGTATGACCGACGATTAATTCAAGATGCAGAGATGCTTTATGGGATAATTAAGTCTACAGTCTTGTGCCCTCAGCTACTTGAGCAGGTTGGTCTGCATGTAGCTCTCTGTAGAACACGATTAAAGCAAACTTTTTATGCTCCTATTCACAGAACCAACTCTGCATATAATCATTTTTTAACTCAAGCACTAAGATGGGCAAATATTCACCTAGATCTAGATTTTTTTGTACCGAAGGCCGAATTCATTTCTGGTCTCAGGCATGTGTTTATTTGATTGGCTGTGGAATAGGTAATCATCATTTTGATGTGTATAACTAAATTACGTGATTAAGTTTGTGATATTTATGCTTAAATTTTTTTTGCTTTTATGTATACATTGTAAACATTGTTAATCTTATTGGGCAGTAGGTAGCCCAGATTGAAAATAAATAAATAAACAAATAAAGTAAAATGATGCATAAAGATTACTTTATATCTTAGAGGATCTCTATCGATCTTTATTGATCTTTAAATCTAGTCTCTTTCTTTATACTCCCTTAGTCTGCGCACTTCACCACTAACGTCGAACAGCTGACTCTCGAGCGTGTAGGGATGCAAACTTAGCCTGTCTTTGTATTTTTTGCTGGAGTTTAAGATTTATTTCTTGATAGTAGGAAATGTTAGGTCTCTTCTTATCAGGGGCGGATACACGGGGGTGAGAAAAAGAAAACTCCCCCCTCCAAGAAGATCCAAAATGAAAGAAAACCTATTATTTATGTCTTTTATGTAGTTTGAGTTTTTCTTTTTATATCTTTTGGTAGATATTACATTGGAAGTTCCCCTTCAAGTTGAAAGTTCCTTCCCAAGACAAATGTCTAGATCCGCCACTGCTTCCTGTCACTTCCTTAGAAACAAAGCAGCCAAAGGCATTTACTATCATTTGTAGAACTTTATTTTCGAATCTTTGAAGAATTTCTAGATTAGAATTACTTGCTGCAAGTCTAGCTCTTTTACAAAGAGGTAAAATACATTAAAACTGGGCATCTGGGAGGAACGATGAGTATAAAAGATAAGAAAGGAAAGGACAAAGACCAAATATGTGAAAGATGTAAAGAATATTTCGAAAAGCTGCTAAATAAGGGAGAGACTACTGAAGAATTTCATAATGTTCCTAAATCCCAAAGGCATTTACTATCATTTTTATAACTTTATTTTAGAATCTTTGAAGAATTTCTAGATTAGAATTACTTGCTGCAAGGCTAGCCCTTTTACAAAGAGGTAAAATACATTAAAACTGGGAATCGGGGAGGAACGATGCGTATAAAAGATAAGTAAGGAAAGGACAAAGATCAAATATGTGAAAGATGTAAAGAATATTTCGAAGAGCTGCTAAATGAGGAAGAGACTACTAAAGAATATCATAATGTTCCTAAATCCTAAATAGTAAAAGAAGAAATATCAAAGTCCACAAGAAAAGAAATTGTAAAAATAATAAAAGATATGAAAAATTAAAAATCCCAAGGGAGAGCGGCATTGTGTTAGAGAACTTAAAATATGGAGGAGAGACTTTAAGAAACCAATTTATTGAGCTAAGGGCCAAATATATATCTCGTAATACAAAAATAAGAGTATACAAAACTATAATTAGAGCCACAATGCTATACGCTTCCGAGACATGAACTATAAATAAATCCATACAGATCAGATTGAAAGCATGGAAAGGAAAGATACTTCGCAGAATGTTTGGTGGAAAACTAGTGGAGGGAGAATGTAAAAGATGAACTAATGTAGAAGTGTATCAATTGTATGCTAACTCTACAATAACAAAAGTAGTGAAAACACATAGACTAGAATGGTTCGAATATATAGAAAGAATGCAAGGTTATAGACAAGTCAAGAATATTGGTTGGAGAGTACCTAAGAGCAAAAAAAGGACGACCAAGAAAGAAATGAAGAGATGTAGTGATGGAAGATGCCAGAGAGATGAAAATCAGAGATTTGAAGCTGACAGCTAAGAACAGAAAAGGATGGAAATTATCTATCAGCAATGCGCCTAAAAGGTCTGTTAGTGCTATACAGACATACAAGGCTAGCCCTCTACTTGCGATTTTTAATCGCAGCGAAAAAAAATTGCTGTTGTAGAAAAAAAGGTTGCAAACAAATGTGGTGGCTACGGAACATAAAAAACTGGACAGGCATAAATAATACTGGCGATCTTTTGCATGCCGCAAAAGACAGACCTCTGGCCTTAAGATAATTCGCCAACGCACTATAGGTGTACGGCACTATAAGAAGAAGAAGAAAAAGAAGAAAACAAGAGGGTGCCTCTACTGCGATTTATAAATCGCTAAATTACATCAATCTTTAGTTCGATCAAAAAAACGATCGTGTGATCGTTTTTTTTTGCTTCGGTCGAAAAGTAAACGACGAAAACATGGTTATTGGATTTATCCGTTTACAAATCAAAGATTTTTTAAAGGACAGTTTTACATGTTATTTTAAGATTTATGTGAGCATCCTGCAAATTTTTTTCAATTCTACAGTATGTCAAAAAGTCGTTTTGATGAATCAACTGCTCTAAATCAATAGTACTTAAAATGCTTTCAACATTTCCAACACATTTCTTGTTGTCTGGCATTTTAAAAAAATTGAAAATTAAATTGTTGAACACCAGCTTGCTGCTTGAATGCGATAAACAAATATAAGTACATGCATGTCTATGATTGTCCGCACGAATTATTGAGTAGCGCGACTATCGCGTCGCGGTAAAAATAAGACAGGCTGCGTTTTCTTAATCGCTGTGATTATTTAGTCGCAAATTGATTGACTTGTATATGAAACAATGTGTTTAATCTTCGCGACTAAACAATCACGAGACTACAAATCGCAAGTGCACGGTTAGCCTAAAGGGAAAGTTTCACGTAGCATTGTGAATGTCACATGGCAGGATTTTACTTCGTTTGCAAGCTCGTTGTGGGTTTATATGTTACGCAAGAACAGCCGTGTCATCAAAATATGTGGCAGCTGTGGTTAATATGGTAGTTGATATGACAACACTTGTAGCATTTGCAATTCACTGATTTTTTTGGTGTATATTGAAATCCCCTCGTATATGTAATGTACGTTGCCAAGTAATAAAAACCATTTTAGAGTTGTTTATTTATTTCGTGGCTGCGGTTTTCCTGTCGATAATTCTTTGATTTAAGCCGCCCGCAGTACTGCGTTTTCAAATTAATAATTTACGTCTTAATTTTCGTTGTGTTTTGTTATTTCAGCGTTTTGTTTCATTTCAAGTTATGTGAACGAATTTTTAAGATAAATTCGTCATTCTTACTTGGGTCGTTGTAGGCTCAATTATCGATCCAAATTCATCCGTCGAATTTGTGGTTTTCTGTTTTTGGCCCCTTTTTATGGAAATATGTAGCAGTGAAAAGTAGTTTTGTAGCAGTTATTGGTTCAGTTAATGTTTTGAGTGAGGATTGGAAAAATCGTCGTTTCCATCCTCGTTTTGTTTCTCCCTGGTTGTCATCCAAGGCTTTTTGGCAGTTTGGAGATGGATTTGTTCGTGTGTTCGTTACAGAGAGAGTGAAGCCTCCAGTTCCAGTATAGTTCCAGTTATGGTTACAGAAATCTTGATGCAGTCTTTTTGCGAATTAAGGTAACTTTTGTCTCAAATTTTAAAGACATACATTTTTTATAATAATTGCTTTCATAAAAATTTAAAAAATAGTAATATTAAATATTGTAAATTTTGGGTTTTGACTTTAGCTGTTATTTTATTTGTTTTCAATTTTTAAAATTTAATGTTAACATATGACAGCTAGATTTATTATTTTCGATATTTATTTGTTTTGTTTGTTTAAAAAAAAGGTTAATCTCTATGCGGTTACATTTGTAAGTTTATGTAGTATCTCCAACTCCTAGAGTTTTGTAAATGGATGACATGTAAGTTTTTTGTTTTTTGTGACTATTGAGGTAATATTTTTGTATTGTCTTTTTTGAGTATTCTTGTATTCTCTATGTTTTGTAACTGTTTGTGGTAAGACACAATAAATGTTAAATTTTGTTTTCTTAACATTTTGTTTATTTTTTAACTAACCCCTTTTTTGAGTTTTATTTGAAAAAGATATGTTTTTTATGTTTAATAATTATTTCCCTAGTTACAACTAGTGGTTGTAATAGGTATAATTAGGCACCTCAAAGTAGTGCAATTTATTAAATTATTAGAGGTGTTTCCTGTTTCTTTTTGGTTTGTTTATCCCAAGAGATTCATGACCTTTTGTTTCATATTTTTGTAGTTGCCCAATCCACCCCCTTATCTTTTACTTATCCACGATCCCAGCTCTCCTAACAAACCCTGAGTGCACTTCGCATAAGTAGCGATTATTTTGCTTGCCTTATCTCTACCCCCTTAGTTTCAGTCCCCAATTTTCTACCCCTTGTATTAATACCCATGTGATAGGCAAAATATTATTCGTTACACACTAAATAACAAATATAAAATACGATCAATAACGCTGCCTTGGGGCACACCTTAACTTCTAATAGATCGGATCAAGCTTCATGCTGTTTAACTACAAAATAACTTATTATCACAAAATATACCAGGATCCGGATATTATAACATTCATTAAAATAGGACGGCTGCGTTGGATGGGACATGTAGAAAGAATGGAAGAAGGCGAAATACCAAACAAAATATTCAAACAGATGCTAGTAGGAAAAAGAACAAGACGAAGACCGAAGCTGAGATACTTAGAACAAGTAGAAAATGATATAACAACCTTAAAAATAAAAAAACTGGAGAAAAAAAGCACAAAACAGATCAGAATGGAGAAGAATCCTGGAACAGGTCAAGACCCAAAAAGGGTTGTCGAGCCAGTGATAATGATGATAACTTATTATCACGTGAGAGATTTTTTTAAAAGTAAATTTTTGAATGGGCAAATCTATCTAATGAGGTGTTTCGACTAATCTTTACATTTTCTTATACTCATCTGATTGTAAATAGCTGTAATATTTAAAAACATTTTTTATATATTGCGCAAATGTATTTTTTCTTTATTATCTCTAGGTAAGAGTCCAGAGTTGTGTTTTATTAGGGGTATGTGTTGCGGAGGCTGCTTGATTTTTCTTATTCTATGCCCTGGCAAGGAAAGGAAGCACTAAAAAGTACTACACCTACAAATTTTCCGCAGTAAGATGAATCGCTTTGCAAGTTTTTCCATCCGATTCGGCAAAGTGTCAAGAACATTGTGAACAAAATTCATGGTAATAAAATGAAAATTGCATTTTGTGCATAAGAAAAATGCATTTCCAAAGTACTTCGAAAATGAAAAACTTGCAACTCAGAAAATATCGAGAGGAATAAGTTTAATTTTGTTACTCGGGAGGTTTTCGAGGTCTCCGAATACGAATGTGATAACGACCATATTCTTCGAGCGACCTGGTGTCCTGGATGAATCTTATTTCCAGATGTATGTTAATTTCATTCTAAATCAGTCTAGAGTCGTTACTAGGGGGTTTTCGAGATCACTGAACACGAATATGATAACGATGATGATCCTCGAGCTACCTGATGTCCAGACCTCGTCTCTTGGAGTTTAAAGATATTTTTATTCGAAATCAGTAGAAAGTCATTACTCGAGGAATTTCGAGTTGTTTGTTATTTTCATTAGAAATTAGTGGAAAGTCATTTCTTGTAAGATTTTCGAGGTCGCTGCACACAAAGAGCATGACGGCGATGGTCTCGAAGGTATCTGGTGACTAGGATGACTTTGTCTCCTGGAGTTACATTTGGAAATACATTTTCCTTATTGCCAAAATCAATTTTCATTTTATCACCTTGAAGATTATTCACAAACTTTTCTAGAACTTACTCGAATAAAATGCAGAAAGTTTCACATCGTTTCATCTTGCTGCGGAAAATTGGTAGGTAAAGTGCTTCATTTCTTCGCCTAGCCAGAGAGAATAATATGTTGCTTCTGGATGTTTTGGACGTTCTAGATATGTTTTTATACTATAGTTTTTAAGCGTGTGTGAGAGTGTTTTTAGTTAGAGTTGATTAAAACTGAAATTAACAACTGTTGCTTAAAATTACGTAGCAGAAAATATAGGTACCTACAAAAACAAAACTTAGCTATACAATTTTGTATAGTACAAGTAAGTCTAAAACACTAAGTTACTAATAATATTGTAATATTGATACTTAATTTAAAACAATGTAGTCTTGTCACAATGGTATAACAAACTTCTATTGTTCATGTATGTCCAAAGTTTTCCCATAAATTGATAAAAATTATACAAATAACAACTCTGTGTTTCCCCAAAATTACCACTTAAAATGTTTAAAATACTTTCACCATCTCTTTTTAATTATTATCAGCTTATCATAGCATATAAGAGGGACATACTTGTAGCTTTTGTTACAGATAACTATTAATTCCACATTTGTAGCTTAGGTGTTTATCAACTATATATTTTAAGATATATTCTATACAAACCAGGGAGAGTAAATTGTTGTAAGTTGCTTGCTAATTATGGCATTATCCGTTTTAGGTAAGTTATTATTATTATTATTTAATAGATATTTCAATGATAATTCAAAACAATGATAATGGATTCTCCGTTGGCATACATGGCAGTAATATACATTATGAATTTTAAAAAGTTTATCCTTTGTTTTTTATTACAAGGATTTGCACATGATATTAAAATTTATCTGTTAAAAATATATCATAATTTTCAAGATACTCTTTTGTTAACTTGTTAGTCGCTCTAATTCCTCTAGTCATGGCTTTCTCTGCTTTTGTGTTTTTTTATTTTCCTGATTGTAAAGAAAGGAGTTAAACAAGTTGCCGAAGATCTTGAAAATATCTTGGATTAGAAAAGTACAAACACAGGTGCAGGATCGTAAATAGAAAACTCTTGCGGTAATACTAAAATATCAACGTTGTGCATCAATGGAAAACTGTAGAGATAAGGTACTAAAAAGAGAAAATAAAATGATCTACAATTCCACTAAAGCTAGATAATTGGGAAAAATAATGCAGTCAGGACAAATTGTATATTGTAAATGTGAAAACAAATGGCAAATATGGCATAATTGGCATATGGCAAATAATACAAAATAAAATATAAAATTAAATATAAATTCTAAAATTCCTATTCTAGCTAAAATTTAGAAATAATGGTAGAACAATAAATTTAACTTAAAATTGAAAACTTACAGTTCTGGTGTTGATGGTTCGTGTTCACAAAAGAAAGAGTCAGTTTTAGCACAGAAGGTGGAGTTGGTGAAGTCCAAAGCGAGTGTGGTGGCATCCAAAAGTGCACAAAGTGTTAAATCTAAGTAGAGCACAAAGTATTGTGTTTTGAAATATTTGGGAAACAAGATATTGTTATCACATGGAGCACTTTACTATTAACTCTACAAGATAGGAGATATACGTTACACAAAGTTTTGTGTAAATTGAGAACAAATGTCAGAAATAAAGTCTTGCTTCTGAGAGAGCACTATTTGAGATGTTACCTCTAAAGATTTAAACTATGCACTTCACGCAAAGTATTATGTTAGCAGAGAAAAAGTGGGCTAAACAAAATATTGCTTGCCACACAGAATTTTTTACGTATTGATGTATGTATGTAGAGATGTTCACTCAGACCTGGCGTATTTATGTTTTCCAGGAGGAAACATTTCTAGGAGAAAAAAAATCATTTCATAACGACACAAACAGTGTCACGAAATCTATGAGCCCGATAATAGTGCAATTAGACACTGAAGAGCGCATTAGTCGCAGAACAAATCCCACCATGCAATAAGCCAGTTGTGGTGCGGTTGTCTGGTGATTGACTACGGTGAAGAAATTGTGTGTGAGTATGTGTGTAATGAAATATCTTCAGACTTCAGACCCTATATCATGTTGTCAGTTGATCTGCGGACTTGTATTCGGTTACTCCTTATTCACTCGCTGACCTATTGACCTATCTATGCATAGGACGTCCCGTGGCTACTTGGAAGTGTCTTGTCGGGGTAAAAACTTATCTAGAACCAAACTATGGAATGATAATAAATTAAATGCACTTGTCAGAAGGTTAACATTCAAATTAATTTTATAAGTTTTTTGTAAGTCAAAAGTAATTTGAATTATATGTCTGTTGGTCTATATTATTTGATATTAAAATATATACAAAAGGTAATGAGTTGACATTCTAGCTATATTCTTCCCTATGATTGATAAACTTAGGAATGTGTCCAATAACTCAATGAGACCATTTTATGCAGAATAAATCAAATACATACAAACCTTCATCATAGTGTAGGTTTTCAATTTTGTTTAAAAATAATATTTGTTGTAAAGACTTACATAAACATATTTGCTAATACTGCAAATAAAGAAAATCACATCGTTAGACAATTGTTTTATTGAAATATTTTGTTAATAAATATATACAGTTCGATTATAGATGAAACATTTATTTTTATTCTAGTTTTCAACGTATTTGTCATCGTTCTTCGATTTGATAATAATCATTTAAATTTTTTTCTAATATTTGTAAATAAGATATTTATAAAAATTCTACAAAATGATGTCTTTTTAATGTGAAATAAAAGAAGTGGTATTAGATATATATTTTAGTGAATTGTGTAATAAATAGTTTATTTATAAATGTGCCATTATATCAAATTATAAAAATAATTACAACCAAACTATATATAATGATAATAAATTAAATGCACCTGTCAGAAGATTAAAATTAAATTTATCAGTAGTATTGTTTTTTTTTTATTTACATGTATTAAAACGTATCTCCATTACTGTCGAATAAATAAAATTCCATATAAATTGTTATTGCATTTTGTATGCTAATTACTCGTTTGTTCTAGTACTTCTGATTCTGATGATTACACAAACAATATAATATTAATAATACTACTTACGCCCATAAAAGATAAGATAAGATTTATATTTTGAAAAAAATATTTATTGAACTATAAGGGATTCACTGGATTTCAAGTGAATATGAAAAGTGAAAATAGCTAAAATCGTATATTGATCGGTTTATGACTGGAAATTAAATATTGATTTTTAAGTAGGGTTTATAATCATACGTACAAACTACATACAATACATACATACATACATACATACATACATACATAAACGTTCCTATTTAACAGTTAGGTGTCGAATGAGGTGATTTAAAGAATTTTATCCATTCTTCTCTGTTATTTGCCATTTGTGTTGCTTCTTCCCAAGATTTGCCCTTATTTTGTAATATCTCTGCTATGTCGCTGTTCCACACTTTTATCGGTCTGCCTCTTCTATTTTTTTACTGGTCTAGCTTTCCACACTCTTTTTACTTACCTACCTGTTATTGTCCATTCGTGTGTGACCGAAACATGTATTATGAGTTCATAAAACAACTTTTATATTCGAAATACATAAATGTGTTATTTATTTAATTAATACGTACTATAGTGTATTTTTATGTATGAGAGAGTAATAAAACAATAAATTATGTATGCAAATCCCTAAACTGTTGATACGGGTGACTCAATGAAAAACAGATATTTGTCAACAAGTTTACAGAAGTATATAGGAAAACAATTTTAAATTGAGTATGACCACCAGGTATAAAGGTTGGAGCAGAATAGAATACAATAGTTGTGAGGGTTACTAATCCCTAAATAAGGTTGCCAGTGTCGGAGTGATGGAGGTTAACAGGTACTAATGAATTTGCAAGAAATGTAAGATGTTTATTTTATTGGTTATATATAACCAATAAAAGTTTAATAAGTACCTACCTATTTGCAAAATAAAGTTTAATTCTTTAGATAAAATAAAACGTTTTATTTTATCTGAAATGAGTGCATTCCACGAAGTAAGGGTTTCAACAATCAAACATTTAATTCTTTAATTCCAGGAATCTACGACAGTAATTGACTAGATAATTACCTTCTAAACTTATTCCATAGAAAATGTGATAGTGGGTTTTTCCATTTTGTAGGAAGGTCCAAGTGGCGTATTCAAAATTCTTAACAGTTCACTAAAAGTAGGTACTTCAGTTGCAAGGTGCAGTTTATTGTGTATACTAGTGTTATGGAAAATTTGAAAGTGCCGTGTAAACGCCGAAAAATTGGTCCTTTAACAGTTAATGAAAAAACAATAATATTTAATTGTTTTAAATCATTTACAGACAAACGTTTATGTGAAAGTGTTGATGAGACCGTTGAGTTAGTTAGCAGTACACTTGGTGTTGGGAAATCTACGATTTACAGAGTTATTAAAGAAGAGAAATGTGGTAGTTTTCAAATGCCACGTAATGCTCCAGGGAAACCAAAATTTCAAATAGAATATCATTTTAAAGAAGGACTTCGACGGAAAGTGCATGAATTCTTCTTTAGACAAGAATTTCCAACATTGGATAAAGTTCTTGTCTCAGTTCGAGATGATAAGGATTACCCAGAAATGAGTCGAAGTACGTTATGAAAACTTTTAAAAGAAATAGGCTTCCGCTGGAAAAAGAATCCCAGAAAGTCTATTTTATTACAAAGAAGCGATATTGTCATAGGGAGAAGACATTTTCTAAGAACCATAAAGGAAATGAGAAACCAAAAAAGAAAAATATTTTATCTTGATGAAACATGGATCAACGAGAGTCATACACCAAATAAATTTTGGCAGGATGAAACTGTTACAAGTCAAAGGCACGCTTTTGTAAATAACTTATCTACTTGTTTAAACCCACCATCAGGAAAGGGACGCAGGCTGATAATAGTACACATTGGCACTTCAGACGGTTTTGTTGAAGGTGGTTTATTAACCTTTGAATCAGCTAGTACCGGTGACTACCATGAAGACATGAACGCTGATGTCTTTCAAGAATGGTTCGAACAAATGATAGATCTTCTTCCTAAGAACTGTGTAATAGTAATGGATAATGCAAGTTATCACTCCAGACTTATAGAAGGACTGCCCACAACCAAGTGGTTAAAAAAAGACTTGCAGAATTGGCTGAGTTCAAAAAATATTACGTACCATCCCGGATCTATAAGAAAGGAACTTTATTCGTTGTGTGCCCTTCATAAAGAAAAATTTAAAAAATACGAAATTGATGAAATTGCCAAAAATCGTGGAATGACAGTACTTAGATCCCCACCATATCATTGTGAATTAAACCCGATTGAACTGGTATGGGCATAGATAAAGAGTGAAGTTTCAAGAAAAAATACCACTTTTAAAATTCATGATGTTAAACAGTTGTTTTTGGAGGCCGTAAATAATGTAAAACCTGAAAACTGGGAAAAGGCAGTCAATCACACTATTAAAGAAGAGGAAAAAATGTGGAAGCTGGACAATATTACTGATAAAATGATCGAGCCAGTTATTATAAATCTTGGTTCTGAAAGTTCATCTTCTGAATCTGATTTGGATTTGTAACAAGTAGCTGTAAGTTTTATATTAATATTTTTATTCATCTATTTAACATACCTTAGACGGTTTTAAAAACTCTTTTTCACTTTTGTAATTTTTAAAAATTAAAAAAAAATGTGAGTTTTTTAAAACCCTTTTTAATGTAGGCCAGTCAGTTTTAATATAGTGTGTGATAAAAGAGGTCACTTTTGTTTACATACACATAACACTTTATAACACTGAAATAATTCATTTATTTTTTACAATTATTCAAAGTAATTTTTCAATTAATCTTGAGCACGCCCATGGAGTGATCGGAGCTACCAGTTAAAATTATGCTAATTACTCTCTCGTTCATAAAAATAAACTATAATAAAGGTGTTAGGTATACCATTTTTGAAAAATGTAAAAGACTGAATCCGATTGCTGACGTTATCTTGGAAAACGATCAGGGTGGTTTCAGATGTAATAGATTCAGAAATTATCCAATTTTCGTTGTGATATAACTTTTTGAGAAATGTTTGAACTATGATGTTATTGTGTATTCAGCTATATATTGACTTTGAAATGGTATATGACATAGTCAAAACAATAAGACATATGATTTCAGTTGTTAGACATATATATATATATATATATATATATATATATATATATATATATATGTATATATATATTATATATATATATATATATAATATATATTTATATATATATATATATATATATATATATATATATATATATATGATTTCAGTTGTTTTCCGGGTTTGACTCCGCGTTAAATAGTTTTGGTTTTTAGAAAAACCATTGTTTTGACGACGTTCCGGCAAGGTCAAAATTGCCATTGTCAAGTCAGATTAGTTCTGATTCTTCTTGATGTTTCAGGAGAACTCCTTATAGAGAAAACATACGAGTATGACGGAGAAATACATATACTTTCCCTAGACTTTAAACAGGCGTTTGACAAACTAAACAGAAGAAAAATGGTCCAAGACTTAGATATACAAGAGAGTAATATACCAAATAAAATTATAAGAATGATAGAAATACAATACGAGTTTCCCGAGAAACAATAGACTGTGGAAGAGAAAGAACAGAAATAATAAAAATAAAAAATGGAATAAGACAAGGAGGTACGCTCCCAACGGTACTACTTATTATATCATTTGACAAGATAATAAAAAATTATCAAACGCAGGAACTATAAACAAGAATGCAGTACAAATACTAGGATACGCAGACAAAATAAATATAGCAGCAATAGATTAAAAGGCACTACAGAAAACCTTCCGAGAAATAGAAAAAAAACCAAACTAAGAGGACTGGAAATAAATGAAAATAAAAGAAAATACATAAATGTAAGCAAGAAAAAGAAGACACAAGTGACAGAACTGACAATAGACGCACACAGTTTCGAAGAGGTTCAAACGTTCAATATTTGGGAGTACTAATCAACAGAAGAAATGGAAGTGTATATATGAAAAAAAGAATTCAAGCGGGAAACACGGTGTTCTATAGAAATAAAAAATGTTTAGAGATAAGAAGATAAGCCGAAACACGAAAATGAAAATCTAGAAACGACCAAAACAGACATTTACATTAACAGCAACAGAAGAGGAGCAACTCAAAGATTTTTGAGAGGAAGAATGCGAAAAAAAAAAACTGAGACCAAAGAGGGAAAACGAAGAGGATACAAGACAATGGATGAATTACGAAAAACAAGAATTGATGCTTCAAGAGAACATAGAGCAATAAAAGCACAGATAATTAGATAGTATCGACATAATGAATAATTGGATATAATAGGCATAGAGAAGAGCAATCCGTTTAGAGTTATAACAGAATGGATACCACCACGTAAAAGAACCAAATGTAGACCTAAAGTGAGAAGGGGACAACAAGTAGAAGAAAACTTAAGGAGTATGAAAATTAGCCATATAGGAAGGAGAAAAAATAATGAAGAAAAGTAGTGGAAACAGCGAAAGTAGTGGAACAGCAGAAACTGTAAAACCAAACCCAATATGGGATGATCCTACACACAAAAAGAATCTTCAAGTGAACAGTTTCATCTTCTTCGGGAGCGTAAAGTTTGTATATATGCTTTCTGTACCTTTCTCTCTTCAATATTTATTTCTTCGTTTTTCATCACTTCTGTTGTTGCTGGTTCATTATCGTCACCTTTAGCAAATACGAATCGAAAGTAGTCTGCCCATGTTTTTTTCTGAATGTGTTCGTTTTTATTAGTTCGTTTATCTATTTTCTTTGTCCTTTGATCATTCTCTCCATATTTCTTTTTGTATTTCGTAGAAGTCGTGTTCCATCTGGTTTGGGAAGCTCTGCCAGTGTCCCCTTTTATTTGTCTAATTAAAGTATTCGTTTTATTTCTGATTCATTTTTAGTAGTTGTATACCTGATGTGTTTGTTGTGTTCTGTATTGTAAAAAGACTTTCTTCTTTTTTTCACATTTGATATTTACTTCCTGCTTTTACTTCTATTTACTGCTATTCGTTTGTTAAAATTTCTACCAGTTTGACCGATGTAAGTTTTTGGTCAGTCGCCCATTTAAGTTTGTATACATCACTGTGTAAGTGCTTTTTATTTTGTCTTTTGATGTTTTTAATATATATGTCTAAACGCACTTATGATGTTTGATCTAAACGCACTTTACCTTCTAGATCATAATCATTATATTAATGACGAATTTTAAATTCTTCATATTCAAAATAAAGGCTTTAAGCTGTCTTTATTAGAATCTATGAAAATTAACAAATTTAAAACACTCATAATTCTGAATGACCAACTTGAGATAAACAGTTTATTCGGGCTGTTGGGCCGTTGTCTTCTGTTGAGATTAGTTCTCGACGTTGCGTTCTTGTAAGCAGAAACTGACTTGGTCAGTTTCTGCTTACAAGCGAAGCATCAACATCTCCAGAAGATGCCAATCCCTAGTGTTGGCGAAACGTCGAGAACTAATCTCAACAGAAGACAACGGCCCAACAGCCCGAATAAACAGTTTAATAAGTTAGACGATGGCCGTGAAAGCCTAACGCAATTTATTGAGATAAACAGTTCTTCCCTCCTCAATCTACGTCGTTAAAGACTATAAAGTGTAAACGTTTACCAAAAATAATTCACTTGAGAAAGGCACTCTGCCGAAACAGATGTAGTGATAAGATTTTACAATAAATTTTGTAAAAATTCTTTTTTGATTTGTTAGTGTTCATTATTTTCTCTCTTCAAGTGATTTTTTTGCTTCGTTAATTATAATATTTTTGAGTTTTTCCCGCTTTCCTTGATGTCATTGTTTTGTAATATTTTATTTTTAGCAATATTCTCTGCTATTTTTTTGTATGAGTCTTTCGTGGATTCCATATTTAGTCCTTCGACTCTGATTTTTGTTTGTTGGTGCCTCTCTCTTGAGTGTAGTAGTGTATGAATGTAGAATGTAGAATGTAGAGTGAAGTATTTCATAATTATTCTTATTTTACATAATACTAAGCTATGGTTGTTACCCATATACGCTGAGTCGAGGCATCTTACTTATTTTTAATGGATATATTCCCTGTTGGTTACAACATGATATGATAGATGTTTGTCCACGGGTGTTATTGAATGTATAATTATGTTGGTTTTTGTGGTCAAACAATGTGTTATTTATTCTAAATTCGTTATTTGTGCAGAAATTTATCATCAGCTGTTCATTTTCGTTTTTAAAATTATCGCTATATTTTTGTTTAATTCCGGTTATTACTTGGTATCTATTCTATATTTACATTGAACATATTCAACATATGGTTATTTACTGAACAAATTAAAGGCTTAGACATACTTACTATACAGCTTTCCGATTCTAGAACGATATTACAGCAGGAAGACTGTATGACAGGGGAGTTGACTATCTCTTGTCTGTGTCGTCTCGTCGCTTGACCAAGCCTACTCCCACCCGTCTCCTATGCCATTTCTGATTATACACCGACACTGCAGGCTATTCGTCTTCCTGCTACGGGCCGCTTGATGCTTAAGTTTAAGTGATGTTGAAGTTTTGCGCAGTGTTGTTTTCTTAAAACTGAGATTACGGTACGATGATAATAAATTCCTTTTTTTCTTTTTACTTCCACAAAATTTATTATCTTATCACTACAGCTGTTTCGGCAGAAGTGATCTATTTTTGGTATGCGTTTTACACTTTATAGTCTTTAACGAAATATGTTGAGGAAGAGCGAACTGTTTGTCTCAAGGGAGCCATTCAGAATTATGTCTGTTTTTTAATTTGTTAATTTCCATAGATTCTAACAACGATAGCTAAAGGCCTTTATTTTGAATGTGAAGAATTTGAAATTGATCATTAAAAGAATGATTATGATCTAGAAATTGAAGTGCGTTTGTAGAATCTGTTTTTCTATTATTGAAAGCCCTTTTTTATATTCTGCTATTCGTTTGTTAAAATTTCTCCCAGTTTGACCGATGTAAGTTTTAGGACAGTTGCCACATTTAAGTTTGTATACACCACTGTGTCAGTACTTTTTATTTTGGCTTTTGTTGTTTTTAATACATTTACCTAAGTTGTTTGATCTAAACACACTTCACCTTCTAGATCATAATCATTCTATTAATGACGAATTTCAAATTTTTCACATTCAAAATAACTTAAGCTATCTTTACCTATTAGAATCTATGGAAATTAACAAATTAAAAAACACAGACATAATTCTGAATGACCAACTTGAGACAAATAGTTATTCCCTCCTCAACCTATTTCGTTAAAGACTATAAAGTGTAAACGCTTACCAAAACTAGATCACTTGAGAAAGGCACAAAACAATGTTTTAAGTGTTTTATTTATATAAAATAAATTGTCATCAAGTAACGGGCGAATCCATTACTTATTTAGAATATTTTGTAGTTTAGCAACTTATAAAATAAAGATATTTAAACAATTTTTAGAGTCAGTAAAATGACTACAAAAATCATCTGCTTTTTTCCTAAGCTAACATAAAAGCAGAGTATTAAAAATATAAAATCTAACCTAATAAGTAATATATTACCTACAGTAATACCTAATATAATACCTAATAATATAATAATCTAATACCTACAGTAATACAAAGTATTAATATTATTTTACAATAAAAATATTGCCCAAAGGGATCTGGAAATGATAGCTGTTCGAAAATATGTATTTTACCTGGACAACTTTTTTTTAATTTAAGTTTCAACCCATTGAACGTGTACATCGGCTTTCTGAAATATTAAAAAAATTAGTCTCATCATCCACCAGATGAAGTAGAAGTGTAACAAACTCTGTTTTATCGTTCTTTTTTTAGCATTACCAATACATATTTACCTTCACAGCCCTCTATCAACGATTTTTTTTAATTAGATCTTCTTTATCCAAAATAACTATATCACGGTTATTGAAATATTTGAACATTGGTATGTGTGCTCATTCCTTTCCGATTCCTCATTGACCAGATTATTATAGCAATATCGGACCGCAGTATGATCGGAAGGCTGTACATATGTCCAAACCTTAAGGAGAAAGAAATCATTATCATTTTCATTTTGGTAAGGTTTGTTCTGTCCAATGTTAATGTTTTTCACAATATTTACAAGATAATTTTTTCAGTTCATATTTTTCCAGAAAAACAGTTTTCGGCTGCTCATTGTCTTCGGAATGAGAAATAGCATCATCAAATTAGCTCATTATATGAAATTACAAAGTTATAATCGTGTTTACATACTTAAGATATGACTGAATTATTAAAAGTGCAGTTTTTAAGACTTCGACTAATATCAAATGGCATTTAAAATAAAATTTTAATTTTTTTTTTGTTTTAAAATCTATTTAATGTCCGCTCCCTAGGAATTTTGCAATATTACGTAATTTATTTATTTTTATATTATTTTAGAGGATTTTGTGAAAGATCTTTTAAAAGAAAATATTATCCAAAATTATACGGCCAAAAAAGAAACCGCACGTGAATTTTATTTCAAGAAGTACAGACAACTTGGAAAGATCTCTTTCTTCAAATTTAAGAAGGAACTATGGAAATATTGGTATGTCAATTCATTTACATCGCGAGAAATTAAATTTAACGAACACTGGATAAACTATTTTGCCGATCAAATTGGTAAGTATTATTACTAAAGAAAATTAAGTTTATTTATATACAAAATTTAAACTAGATTCTAAAAGCAGTAAAAGAAAGAATTAAATCCATAAAACACATATTTATTTGAAATTGTCAACAAGTTCAAATATTTAAATATATAAAATATTAAAAGAAAAGATAGAAGAAATAAGAGATAGCGTCCATATTAAAGGCATTTCATTATTGCTTCTCTTAACGGAAAATATTTGATTTCACTATCAAATACGTATAAGCGAATATACAGAGACACTATACTTGAAATCAAATTTTAACAATATTTTCTTTTATTTCTGTTTACTCTTTATGGGTACAAGTAACTAGTTCGCCAAAATGTTGCTTAGATGAGGATAGTTGTCTTGCAATTTATAGAAGGCGCATATTAAAGCAAAAATCTGAAGTTTGGTTCGTCAACCAAAAAATCTTCGCATTTGTACTTTGTGGTATAAACAATAATACTAAAAATTATAATAAGAACCACACAGAGGTAGTGAAATTAGAGGGATTATTTATTCGATGTATTTGAGACCATCATGATATAAAAGCTTGACTGAAAATTGCAAAGAAAATCTGCCTAACAAATAAAAACGGAAAACAAAATCTAAAAACATTTTTAAATGAAATATATAAAATAATTTTAAAGAAATAGAATAGAATAGAAATAGAAATATTTTTTTGCAGTGCCGTATATATCAGCTGGTACAGGTGTGAGAAATCTAGGGCGTAACCCTTAATTTTCACACCCATTCGTTGAGATCTGGTACGGTATTAATTCCAAATGATTACTTGACGTGTTAAAGAATTTTTGCATTGATGAATTATGCCGTCTAAAAGTTACGGTTCTTGCAAATATTTATAAAATGTTAACTGTATTTGGGAGGAGAATTGTTGTTTTTTCAGTAAGATAATTATTTCTTGTACGGTAGTCACTTTTCTGACAAAATATGACTCAAACAATATCAAATTAATTTATAGCCGGTTATAATAAATGGTACACATTAAAGATTAAAAAAAACAACAAAAATTTGAAAACTTAACCTGTTTTTAAAATCAAGGAGTATCGAGATAGGTGGGGACCCTGACGAATCGTATATCGGGCAGGAAAAAGAAAAAGGAGAGGTAAAACGTCGTGTCCTGCACAACATGTCTCAAACACAGAACATACAATAAACCTGAACCACACTACGATGCTAGCTAACATTGAAATTAAAAGAAAACAAGAAATCAGAAAATCCATAGAAATAGAAATAGAAATGGAAATAGAAATAGAAATAAAAATAGAAATAGAAATAGCCCTATTTCTATTTTTTTATTTCTATTTCTATTTATATTCTATTTCTATGGATTTTCTGATTTCTTGTTTTCTTTTAATTTCAATGTTAGCTAGCATCGTAGTGTGGTTCAGGTTTATTGTATGTCCTGTGTTTGAGACATGTTGTGCAAGACACGACGTTTTCGATACTCCTTGATTTTATAACGATATTTTTGTTTTGGAGGATAGTAAAATTGTTGAAATTTTTCTGTCGGTATTAAAATATCCTTTTTATTTTGTGTTTTCTTAGCACCCTCCCTTTTTCTCTGTTGTACCCTTTACATATGGTTAGAATAGGTTTTGCAATCGGTTTTGCGTTTTCTCTTGGGTCCTTTATTCTTTCTTGAGCATTTTGGCCTTTTTAATATATATATATATATATATATATATATATATATATATATATATATATATATCTATATATATATGTATACATATATATATAAATATATATATATATATATATATATATATATATGTATATATATATATATATATACATATATATATATATATATATATTATATATATATATATATACATATATATATATAATATATATATTTATATATAAATATATCAGACGAGTGGTGGGTTCTTATATCGGTCTCTAGGTGGAGAAAAAAAAGACAAAGTTGATAGGCTACTTTATCTATTTTGAAGACGTTTCGCTTTCGAGTTTTGAAAGCATCATCAGTTTATCTAAAATCAGTTCATCTGATGCTATATATATATATATACTTTATATATATAATAATATTATATATATATATATATATATATAAATATATATTTATATATATATATATAAATATATATATATATATATATATATATATATATATATATATATATATAATATATATAACATACATTAAATTATATAACAGTTTACTTATAGAAATAAAAATAGAAATAGAAATATTTCTATTTTCTATTTCTATTTATATTCTATTTCTATCGATTTTCTGATTTCTTGTTTTCTTTTAATTTCAATGTTGGCTAGTTAGCATTTAAATTATTTAACAGTTTACTATAGAGCTGATATGTTAATTAAATACTTTTGAAAATATTTTCTAGGAGGAAGCTCTCTGAATAAGGAACCATTTAACGAGCAAGCTTATATCAATGACCAAAAGTGTTTATTGTGCAATGTTATATTTAATAATCCAGATGATTATAAGAGCCATCTCGAATGGTTGGATCATCAAATTCGTTTTAACTACGTTAAAAACAGGTAAGTTCATATAGGTATTACAAGAATTCCTAAATATTTCATCATAAAGATCCTGTATTGCCAGTTGGCTGCTATTCATACGCATTCCTTACTAATTTTTACTCTTGTTGATTTTTTTCTAAATGTATCTAATTTTTTGTAATTTTTGATATCATTATGCTAATATGTCAGAGTTGTGCTTAAGTATGTTGATATATTTTTCATCTACATATCAAATAAAAGATTATAATATACTTTTCTAGCACAGCACAATTTCAAGTTATGCTAGTTCTGTAATTAAAAAAAAAACATCTTGAGTTTTGATTCTATATAAGTATTAGTAATTAAAAGTATAAAAATAATAATATAACAATATAAAATAAAAATAAATAGTAATAAATATCCCGAAAAATAGCTGGCTTAACTCATTGCTGTTATCTGTACAAAGCAAAACACTTACCTTTAAAATATGATGTATTAATTGTATCACGCAGTGTAGAATTGTATCTGCGTCGCGACGCCTATGCAGAGGCACAAAAAAGAACGTAACGGATCAACTGGAGATGCTTTTCGTACGATGTCTCGATTTTAAGTATGTAGTTCGTATTTGTAAGGATAAAAATCTGCACTTACAAATTCTATGGTCAACGGTTTGTGGGGCAAGTACATCCCGTATATCAACTCTATTGTATGGCGCTTTTGAATGGCGATAATTCAACTAAATAGTTACAGAAATTTGATATTTTACAGCGTTTTCTGTGCTTGCGACGTAGTATCCAAATAACAAAGAGAAGTCAATTTCTTTGAACTTAAAAATAGATTACATGGGTTAGCCAGTTTGACAATGAGATTTTACTAAATAGTACAACAATAATATACTGTAATCTTTAAAGTAAATAGTTAGTTAGAATATATAGTTAAACAAGATCATTGTAATACAGTAATAAAAATATTAAATATAAAATATGTAAATATATATTAAATACTTTCCCAAACATGCACTATTAGAATAAAATTTCTTTGCATGCGTAATTTTTAATTATTTTTAGTGGTATAGTTTTTGGCAACGAGGTTATTCTTGTATTATAATGGTATTCTATCTTTAACACGTTAGCTGCGTTCAGAGATATTTATAAACTTACGTTGACTGCTTTACGTGTTCTAATGTCTGGTAGTCAACCTTTGCCACAGTGCGTTACGACCCATATATATATGTCGTAAAAGCCGACATTTAAAGGGTGCCTACATTTCGAAAATAAAAGATATTTGGTTTGTGTTCAAAGTTATATTTAATTTAATATTCATCATATATATTGTACAAGCAGGAGCGAGAGAAAAGTTTCCTGTCCCAAGCTTTATCCCTAATAGAAGTAAAATGGTTTGTTTTAACATTTACTTACTTCAAAACTGACCAAATATTTGAATTATGCAACAAAATTAAAATAACTTCTAAAATTAACATAAAAATAATTGTCCTATCTTCTTCTTAACGTGCCCTATCAAGTCCCCTTGACGTTGGCGATTAACATGGCGAAACTGTCTCTGTCTCAAGCTATTCTAAAGAGTTGCTCAGCTTTCTTTATTCCTGTCCACTCTCTGATATTCTCCAACCAAGAGGCCTGCTTTCTACCAATTCCTCTGCGTCCTTCAATTTTACCCATCATAATAAGTTGAAGAATATTATATCGGTCGCCCCTTACTACGTGTCCAAAATAGGCCATCTTTCTACATTTGTTATCAAGCAGCTCGCGAGCAGCATTTGCTCTCTCAAGGACTGCCACATCTGTCAGCATAGCCGTCCATGGAATTTTTAGTATACGTCTGTGCAGCCACATTTCAAAGGCCTCCAGACGATTAATGGTGGAAATTTTTAATGTCCATGCTTCGACACCGTATAAGAGGACTGACCAAATGTAGCATTTAACCATACGCTTTCGAAGTTGAAGTTTCAAGTTATCATTACAGAAGACTGACCTCATTTTTAAAAATGTCGTGCGGGCTATCTCGATTCTACATTTTATCTCTTGATCTGGATCTAGTTTTTCAGTAATATGGCAACCAAGATATTTAAAACTGGACACTCCTTGAATTATATGACCATCAACATATAATCGTGCATCTTGATGTGCTAAACGGCTAAACACCATGTGTCTTGTTTTTGAACAGTTTATGTTTAGGCCAAACTCTCTTCCCATTGTATCAATGGCATTTAAAAGGCATTGTAATCCATTCATGTCATCACTTAAAATAACTGTATCGTCTGCATATCTGAGTGTATTTATCAGAAAACCATTAACTTTCACGCCCCATTCCAAATTATGCAGCGCTTCTTTAAATATTTTATCTGAATATAAATTAAATAACAGTGGGGATAGTATACAACCCTGTCTGACACCTCTTTGTATTTTATATATTTCTGTTGATTTTCCGTTTATGCAAGCTGTCGCTGTTTGACGCCAGTATAACATTTCTATGAGTCGTATGTCTTGACTATCAACTCCTTTATCTTTTAATATTGTAATTAATTTGTGATGCTGTACTCGATCAAAGGCCTTTTCGTAGTCAATGAATACAGCAAAGTCTTTCCTTTGATCTCGACATTTTTGCAGTAATACATTTAGTGCAAAGAGGGCGTCCCGAGTTCCCAGTCCATTTCTGAAGCCAAATTGTGTTTCATCATCTTCTTCACATTTATCTCTGATTCTACTGTGGATGATGCGTAGAAATATATTTTTAAAGTGTGGCTCATAAGGCTTATTATTCTATAATCGCTACAGTTTTTCGGACGTTGTTTCTTTGGTAGTGTTATGAATTCGGACTTTAACCAATCTTCAGGGATATCACCAGTCGAATAAACATCATTGAAAAGTTTGACCAGTATTCCAATGTTCTCCTCATTTATAAGCTTTAACATCTCTGTCGGTATGTTATCAGGGTCAATGGCTTTCTTGTTCTTTGCTAACTTTATATCATGCAGTATTTCTGATTTTAGTATTTCTGGTCCTTCACCTTCAACTAAAGTCTCCGGTTCTTCGGGCTATTATCATTATACAGTTCACTTACATAATTACACCAGATTGTTCGAATTTCATGTTCGTCTATTATCATTTTTCCCGACGAATCGGTTATAGTATGTGAAGTTTTCTTATGATAAAGACCAGCTACTTCTCTAACTTTTTTAAACATATTAAACCTATCATGTTTTTTATTCAACTTTTCTAATTCCTTGCATTTATCCTCCATCCATTTTTCTTTAGCCACCTTTATATTTTGTTTAATTAGTTTCTGTTTTTCCTTATATTCTGTGTTGTTACCTTTCAGTTTCCTGAAATTGTCCTATCAGCAAACAAAATTTTTATTGTAGCTACATACATACTATATATTTTGGACCATCATTTTGGATCAAAATATTATAAATTGGATCTTTTCTACAAAGCATTCGAAATATGTTATCAGTTTCATTTATTTGTGACAATTTGGTAATACCCAATCATCAATATTGTCACATTGGATGATTTCAGCAGTAATATTTTCTTCCTTATTCTCTCAAAAACTATTATATTTTTTCATAGATACATCTGAAATGGTAAGATCCTATGACTCTGAGGAGATCACGAAATTTTTTTCTAAAACTGAATCATCTGAATCTTTAATAAAACTATTTGAATCACTTAATTCAGGCATAACTTGTGCTACTTCTACTAATTTTTTCTGACTAGCCATTATATAATTTTTCTTAAAAGCTCTTACTGCAACCGTGGTGAGACGTAAACTTAATTGGTACACAATACAAATAATTTTTAGTATTGTACCCACACAAGACTGCTCAACCATACGGTTAATCATACTTGGCATCTCTCATCCAGAGATCTAATGAAAAATGTCTCCCAAAATCATTACGTTAGTCGGTCACTGAAAAGATACAACCTACTACAACATACTACTGCAATTTAAATAAATAGGTAATATTAGTTAATATATCTGCAATAGAGAAGTTCTCCTTAATATCATATAACTAAACAAAATATAAGTCACAATAGATAGACAACTCACAGAACCTATAGAAATAGGCAGCGGAACAAGACAGCGAGACTCGTTGAGCCTTGTGCTCTTCAATTTAATCATGGATAAATTTATCAAAAGTGTCAACTTAACTCAACTGTCAATTCAAGAGGATACACAATGGAAAACAAAGAACTAAAAATATTATGTTACCGCAGACGACGCAATATTGATAGCCCAAGATGAAGAGAGTCTGCAAAGACTGGTACACAGATTTAACATAAGAGCAAAAGAATTTAATATGACGATCTCATCTCAGAAAACTAAAATAATAGTAATCAGCAAAGAACCAATTAAATGTAAAACAGAAATTTTAAATTAAAAAAAAAGTTATTTGTATTTTCATATTTCAAAAAATAAGCTCGTCATTCTTGTAAATGCAACATTAAGATGATATATTTTTCTTCCCATAAAGTTGTCAATTGGATCTACTCGTAAATCTAAATTGTTCTTGGTTACTATTCGAAAAGGTCAAAATAGTAAAATAAGCCATTAAGTCAATACTTACAATTTCTTTTTTTCAATCAGAACTCATGACTCTCGTCAGACATTTCTATCTGTTATCTGACTCTCGACATTTTTATCTGTTTTATTTTTTACGTATAATCCCGTACACCTCATGTTAAAATTCTACACTATATGACAAATAATTAAATTAAATCCTCAGCTTTTTAAATGCTGTAAATAACGAGATTACAAAGTTTTTGAGGCCCATTTGTGTAATGGTCTCTACTGATCTTATTTTCTATATAAATATGTATAATTCTATACCAGATTTGCCGTTAATTTATATGAATCTTGTAGATATAAATTAAGTAACTTATTTTACTTTATTTGTAATACTTCTTTATTAATGAGTCCTTAAAGATTAAGTATCTAAAATCTTTTGTATTTTCCTAAAGGATTTGGCATAGACGACGAAGTTGTCAGTGAAGTGAAAATGATTCCATTCGAGGATCTCTTTACTTTTTACTAATATTCAGTAATTATTGTAAATCAAAAACATGAAGCTTTAAAATATTATTTACTATTTTAGGTCAATTTTCAAGAACAATAATGAAATCGAAGCAGTGTTGATATGTAATGAAGAAGATTATACAGAACAAAAACTACAAGTTCCAGTGAAAACAGATATAAAAGCCACGCTACGTATCCAAAACGTTACGAAAAAAAATATTAATATTCTAAAGATTGTCCAAATTAACACTTTACAGACACATGTAAGCCTACAGGAAGAATTTGTGAGAGAGGTCCAATTGAAACCATCGGCAACAATAGATATCACTATAAGGGCTTATTTTGAACACAGTGATTCCCTTGAATATCCCATTTTATTGCTTACTGGAGGAAAGAGAAAAAATTTTCATCTAATCACAATAGTTAGTACACATTTTTGCCTATAGTTATTTTTATATAATTTTTAAAAATGTTCAGTAAGGAATAGATTAATTGTAGATAATTTGGATTAAAATATGCGATTTGACTACATTTACATTGGTCTAAAAGGTAATACTAACGGAGCTAGAGGGTGCCAAAGTCGAAAAAAAATTATATTTAGTTTAATATATTTCGACTACTTCCATATTCTATAAATTTTCTTATTTAAGGGTTAATAATCTTTTTTCTTATTCCTCTACTTAGAAGAAGTACGCATAATCCATTTTAAATGCATTTTCATGGAATCCGTTAGCCCTAAAGACTTTTTTTTTTTAATCGTCAATCATTTGATCATCACATTTTTCTGCCTTATGCTTCTTGTGTATTGATACATATGTGGCAGTGGTGTATTGATCAGTGTTAAGGTAGTGTCTCAGTTTCATAAATATGATTAAAGAACCATGTCAGATATTTGGTTGTAGTAGGACTTAAGTTTTTTTAAATGTTCTGGTGTGCCATTCCCAAATAATTGCAGAAGGTATTTTTCCCAAATTTATGTTGTTTATCAGTATCTGGCTTCTATATATCATTGGTCTCGATAGTTTCCTTTTTGTTTAATCCTTCTTATCTATTTATGTTTTTATGTTTTTTCCAGCTACGACAATGGGGTTTTAAAGGATTATTCAATTATCTTATATTTAATCATTCTTAATTATTTTCGCTATTTATTTTTGCATTTGTGTTTAAAATAATGTCCATTTGTTATGTCTTTAGTTTATTTGACCTTCAGATGCCTTAATCCAGTTGAGTTTGTCTCTATTTAGAGTTTTTGAATATTTTTAAGCTTCACTCTCAAATTCAATACGACGGCACTGTAATCTGTTTGTAAGTCGCATCCAGGATAGGCTTTGACATTAACTATGCTATTCCTATATCTTGTAAATTTAATATAGTCAATTCGGTTTCTAATAATATGATCTTCATCTTGAGAAGACGTTCACGTTAATATATTTTTAGTAAGCTTAAACTAGGTATTAGTTATTACAAGATTGTTTTCTTAAAAGAATTTAATAAATCTAGTGTCTCTGTCATTCCTAGAACTAAGTCTTCGAAAAAACTAAATCAAATCAAAACAGGAGCTTGGGTCCACGGGTGTTATCAACTTTTGGGAAAAATCACACCAAAAATGTCTTGATGGGTAACTAGACGACTACACGAAAAGCATGTAACTCCGTATGTTTCCTTATCGTATCTTCTTCTATTGATTATCCATTAATTTTGTATTAGGGATATGATCATGTATTTGTCTAATTAGAGGATCTATTGTAACTGCCCAGATGACTAATGTCTATACCATAAAAAAAATAAATAAATACAAATTCCGTAAGAACGAAGACTTTTATGTCGTCACATTTTATGGATTTCTGAGCTCTTTCGATGTGAAGATAAAATTCTTCGAGTTCTTCCTCAGTGATATCCGCTATTGGAGCATATACTTGTACTAGGTCTATATCAAATGGCTTCTCGTTTAGTTTAAGAAGGAATACTCGATCACTGATTGGTACAAAGCTCTTAATATTAAGCTCTAGTCTATTAATAAGTCTATTAATATATTAAGCTAGTCTATTAATATATCAAGTCTATTAATATATTAAGCTCTAGTCCCTGTGGCAGTTGCCAAATTGCCGCAGGGACTAGACTTCGAACACCATTTGATATATTTTTTTTATTTTTTTTTTAGCCATTTTTTTTTGTAAACGGTTTAGTTCACAAACAAGTATTGACATTGAAGTATATTGCAATAAAAATTGTAATTATTTAAATTTAAACGTTTGTACAGTTATAAAAAATACAATTTTGGTTATTTTTTATTGACATGGCTCTTACAAAATCATTACACTATAAATTTTTCTTTTTTGTAAAAACTGTTATTCTTGCAAATGTAGATCGAAAGTAATAATATTGACTAAGCACTATTACTTAGCTATATTGGGTACCTCCATATGTTGACAATGAGACATTATTTAAAAACAAATTTTCTGTTCGATGAACTCTGCATCTAGTGTCTGTTGAATAGTCACCACGATCAATTAGTTTTATTCCCTTTCACTCTTTTTGGTGTTACATAAAAGAACGTGTGTTTGTAAATATTATTTCTACAAATGTAGCTGCCATTAAAAGTAATGCTATTGAGAAGTTACTATTTTTGAGCTAGAATGAATGTAACCCCATTTTTGTTTGTCTGTGAGACTATAATTATTAGTAAACGAATTTCATGGTTGATGGACTGGTTGTCGAGTGATTGCTAAATGCTCATCACGGACGTGCGATTTTATTCTCCTTATTTTCTTTTTATAAGGTTATAGACTATGGTGGATCTGTTTTGAGGTGGATGTGAGAAGTGGCATTCAATTTTTTGCAAAAAAATAATACAATGAATAATTAATTTACGCTACTTTAGCAGAACTAGACTAAGGAACACGTTAGGATGAGGGTTTGAAAATAGACATATTGAATTATAGGTAGTCACTAAAAAACCTTATAAAATAAACTAAAATATTTCGAAGTGACATTCTTTAATCTCTTTTTTTTTAAGATTTTTTGTCAAATTTGTTTTGGTGATTGGAGAATTCCACCGAACAAAGCAGGAACTCTTTATACATCTAATTTTTAATTACAAGACTACTAATGATTAAAACATCTACTTTCTCGGTTTCTCCCGTTTTTGTATTATTTTTTTGATTTTGAAATATGAATGTGCATATATATGTAAACTGTTAAAAAAATAATTGGAAATCCAATTTTTCTTAAGTTTTAATTCGATTTTTATATTTTTTCTTAGGAAGTGGAGTCAGCATCTGAATTTTCTTTCCTAAAGAAAAATTCGACAAAATATGTTAGCCCGATACCAGACGCTTATTCAATATATTCTGATAAGCATGATATGATTGTACCAGGACAAAAGCTAGAAGAGTAAGTACGCTATAATATTTTTTAAAAATATCTTATTTTTTATAAAACGTCTAAGATAAAAGTTTCATCTTATGGATATTGTTGTTCTAGGCCATATATTTGGCCATTTAATTCAACAAATCGATAGAAGCTTTGCTAAAAGATTTAATCTTTTACACATTTCGTATAGCTCAGGGGACAGACTGTACGTAACCACTGCAGTGGTCAAGTTTTAAGAGACATTCTTTGGACTTTCCGAGTTTGAATTTTTATTTGCTCGAATGTCTGATCAAGCAGGGATGCTGAAATGAGTCATAACATATTATTGATACCGATTTGAGCACGGGAAGTTTAACGAATTTGTCCTCTATGCCATATATTTAGGGTTTTCCATTTAATTCCACAAAACGACAGCATTTAGATATTATTAAATCGTTTTCGTTCATGGCCAGCAAAGTTATGGCACCTCTGTACGCTAACCACTGTAGTGATCAAATTGTACTAGACATTAGTTGGACTTTCCTAGTTTGAATTTGAATCAACCCGAGTGTCTGATGAAGCCGGGATCCTAAAATAAACCATAAAACTCTATTGATACCGATTCGAGCACGAGAAGTTTAACGAATTTGTCTATTTTGTCTATTTTTTATATCCTGAATATACATACACATACACACACACACATATATGTATATATATATATATATATATATATATATATATATATATATATATATATATATTAGTTCTAAGCTAAAAACTAACTCTCTTATTATAGGTTAAAATCATACTACACTGAGAAATTACCATTGGACGGCTTTTATATACCCCATAGATTAGAAGAGATATTTAAAAGATTATTAACAGAATATCCAGAATTTGGTATGAGAGCACGACAGAAAGATTACAAAATATTTAGTCGGATGTTGAATGTTATTCCCGGCATTGAAGAAACCAACTATTTTACCAACCTTGAAAAACTATTACATATAGAAGAAAATCAGTTAAGAATAGATATTAGAAATTATGATACCACATCGACATTAAAGAAAGTGAAGGGAAAACCTTTATACGAACTAGAGGTAAAAATTTTTTTTTTCGTTTTTCGAAACGTTTTGTTCGATATGAAATTTATATTAAATAATTAATAGAAAACAATAACTCATCATAAATATATGTTCAAGCTGATTAAAAACTGAAATATCAGCTATTTCTTTAAATCGTCGAAGTAGGCCAAGAAATGAAGCACTAAACCTACCAATTTTTCGCAGCAAGATTAATCGCTGTGGAACTTTTTGCATTCGATTCAGGTAGGTGTCAGAAAAGTTTGCGAACAAAAGTTATGACGGTTAACTGAAATTTGCATTTTGTGCATAAGGAAGATGCATTTGTAAAGTACAGCGAAAATGATAAATTTGCAGCAAGAATATATCGACAGAATTAAGTTCAATTTTGTTACTCAGGTATTGTTTTGAGGTCACTGAATACGAATATGATAACCACGATGGTCTTCGGGTTACTTTCGGGCCCAGGATGGTCCTGTCTCCTAGAGTTTTATGTTATTTTTATTCGAAAACAGTCGAACGTCATTACTTGGAAGGTTTTATGGGTCGCTTTGCGACAGCGATGATCCACGATATCTATTGCACATTTCGTCTCTTGAAGTTGTTTGTTAATTTGTTATTTGCAATTTTTACAACGTAAAACTGTAGGAGAGGAGGTCACCCTGGGCACCAGATAGCTTAAAGACGAATAACGAATTTTGACTGATTTTGAATAAAAATACCGTAAAACTATGAAAGGCGAGGTTCACCCTGGGCCCCAGGTAACTCGAGGATCATCATTGTTATCATATTCTTGTTCAGTGACCTCGAAAACACCCCTAGTAACAAAATTAAACTCAATCTTGCCAATACTTTTGCATTTGGTTGCAAATTTTTCCTTTTTCTATGTACTTTGGAATTGCATTGTTCTTATACACAAAATGCAATTTTTATTTTAACACCATGAATCTTATTCATAAACTTTTCTGATACTTTCCCGATTCGAATGCAAAAAGTTGCACAGCGATTCATGTTACTGCGGAAAATTGGTAGGTTTAGTGATTTTAAGTTCTTCACTTCCACGTTTGTACTATCTGTCCATAACTTGATGTGTGTTACTTAAAATCAAATCTTGAATATTATTGTTATTCTGTCTTTTTTTGTATTTGTTTCTTTAACTTTCTCGTTTATTTGATCTCGTTCGGGCAACTCGTCTACATGTCACAACTTACAGGACATTTTTTTACCTCTGTTGGCTGCTTTTCTTCACTTTAATCATAAAGAACTTTATTTTCACGTTTTTTGTTTTTCTTTGTTGTCACTTTTCATGGTTTTCGTAAATCTTTATTTCTCATAGCCTAGGGTCGGCTAGTTAATATTATTTTCATATTCATACAAATTTTCCGGCTTTCTCAATTCTTACTTAAATTAATTTTGAGAAATAAAATTGTTCATTCACATACATTCCCAAATAATAATTATATTTTTCAATTGTTTAAAATCTGTCACAGACTGTTATGAACCAAAGTTTTGGCTCCTCCAGTCACCTCTGTCTTTGGCAACTTTTCTCCATGCTCTAACTCCAATAGATTTTAAATCGTCTTCTAAGTTGTCTTCATACCCAAGTCTCGCCCTTCCTCGGGTTTGTTGTCCCATCGGTCCTCATACGACATGCTACCTTAATGAATTTTACAACATCAGGTTCCCCGAAACTTCGATACTCACAGTTCTAACGCCTACGCTACAAGTTTTTGCTCTTTTATTCCTCCATATATTCTACTTAAAATTTTTTGCTCGAAACGTTTAAGCAGTTCTTGGTCCTTTTGTGTAAATGACCATGTTTCTGCTCCATATGTTAGCACTGGTCTTATTAGTGATTTATAGATAATCACTTTAATTTTTTTGGATAGTTTTGAGGCCATCTGTCTTCTTAAGCCATAGTAACACTTATTGGCAAGCACTATTTTTCTTTTAATTTCTTCGCTGACGTTGTTATTTTTAGCCAACAGCGAGCCTAGGTATATGAAGGTATCCATACTTTCCAGTTCCAAATCGTCAATTATTATTCTTTTAGTCGTGTGGTTGCTTGACCTAGAATAACACGTATGTTTGGTCTTTTGGGCATTTATATTTAGTCCCATTCTCTATGCAGATGCTTTAAATGACCGTAATGCATGGGTTAAAGACTCTGTGGACCTAGCTATGATGTCGATATTATTTGCATATACATTTGTGTAAATCTGGGACTGTCGAATAGATAAATAAAAGATGTGATGGCTCATCACCCTGTCTTGATCCAATTTTGAAATGGAAGGGTCTTGAAAAATCGTTCTGGATTCTCAATATGCTTGCTGCTCCTGTGAGAGTTAGTTCATTGGTTACGATGAAGCGGTATGTGGAATTCCGCCATAACCAGGAGAAGTTTACATCTATAAATTGAGTCGTAGGTGGTTTTGAAATCCACGAATATGTGGTAAGTGTCGACACCGAACTCGTAAAGATTTGGTCCGTTGGTGATTTACTAGTCCGGAAATCGCACTGATATCCTCCCACTATTTATTCGGTGTATGTCCGGGTGTTTCTTTCTGTAACCAGATTTTATTTTTTTATTTGACTATGTTTTAAAAAGGGTGTCACCGCCGTTTTTAAAAATTTAGACAGAGAGATTATCCGAATCGATTTCCTTTAAACTTTATAGAATATACCAGGAACCAGATATCGTAAAACATATTAAAATAGGACATCTGATGTGGATAGAGCATGTAATGTGGATGGAACAAAATGACCCAGCTAGAAAAATGCTCCTTGATGACCCATTGGTCAGAGAAGAAGGGGAACCCAGAACAAGATTCCTTGATAATATCGATGAAGTCATGAGAAAAATGGGAATACGTGCTTGGTGGTTCAAGGCAATGGAGCGGGAGCACTGGGGAGAAATTCTTTAGAAGGCTAGGACTCACGCAGGGTTGTTAAGCCAGAATGATGACGATGATAATGATTATCCGAATCGAGGGCTTTGTAATTTTTCAATTGTAAAATATCTTGTCGTCTTATTTCTTTTTCTTTAGAGAGTGGTTGCCGAACATTTTCATTAATTTAAAATATCTATCCCAGGGAGCCTCTATCCCATTTTCATGATTTCCATTCAGCAGTTCTTCGATATGATTTATCCATTTGTTAAGTATCTTTTCCTTGTCGCTAATTAGATAATTATCTCTGTCTTTACATGCTAATATTCTGAGTTTATATTTCTTTTTACAGTTGTTTATCTCATGGTAGAATCTCCATGAGTTGGTTCTGTTATGGTATTTAACAAGCTCGTTTGGAACTTTTTCGTATTATCCTTCCTTTTTCGAAAGAAAGTCAAAAGTTTTCATAATATTCTAGATTTAATCACATTCTGCATTTCTGGAGTCTTTTATACGCTTCATTTTTTACGCGTTCATAGCAAGCTTTTGTTAAAAGTTCATAATCGCTTGTACATTTCGATAGCTAAAAGGAGGAGAAAACGATGTTATGAAATTGATTTCGTACCTCTAAGTCAAAGCAGATTACACCTCTTTGCGCGTTCTTTTGATTTGGATTCAAACGCGAAAGGTGTGACTAATTTGTGCTCCAACGCCATAACATTTTTCGCATTCCTCCTGTAGTGATCCTTTTCCCAAATTAACATTCTCCTACTGCTCGGACATGTGTGTACATGTTCGGAAAGATTTCCGCGGTTAGCACAATTAAATTAGAGCTAAGATTAATACTATTACTATTTCTGACGTGTAGCGAAGAGCGAAGAGTGCTTTGGTGGGGACAATCGACCTGACGGCAACGGAGCTTATTAGCTCCCGGTGAGTAAGAGACACCGAGTTACACAGACTGGTGTTTTCATTCACAGCGAAAAGCGGATGTGGGGCTGTTATTAAGTTAAACCGTCGAGGAGCTGCCTTTATAGGCTCCTCGCGGAGGCTTTTAATAGCTTCGCGTTTTCGAAAATTTACGGGTTTGCTTCAGTGTGTCGATAGGGATGACACTGTAAGGCCTAGTTTTGAATTATAGGTCGGACAGAAACGCCCCCTGCTCCTGAGGTGAGCTAAACAGGAAGAGGATTTCTCCCTAAGAATTCAGGGAGAGAACAACCGCGTGGTAACTGGGACGACACCCAGGAAAACCGTCAGGCAGCGGCCAGAAATGGGCGAAAAAAACAGAGTCTTCTGAGTAATAAAATCCCAATTTCTTTTGAATACCTATATTCACGGCCTTCCGGCATAATGAGTGATAACCTCCCCCCTAACAGTGATGTCACGCAGGTGACATCACAAAAAAAAGAGGATGACAAGCCCAAGTCATCATCCTCCTCAGTTGCGTCTGCAATAGAATTTTATAATAATTTTACTAGTAACATAAACTCCGCGAACATTTTAGAAGATATCTCAACTGCCGATGACGACTCTTATGTGCCAGGATCAGAAGAAGACAAACCCAGCGAGGTGAATACTGATGACAACATCTCAACCATCACGGAGATGACAGCGATGGAAGTCATCGCCATCGACAAGGAGTTGAGCTCGGCCACCGAGTCGACTGAAGCCCCGCACCCAAACACCGAAGAGACGCCCCCCATGGTGGACGTCATCTCCATCATGCATGAAGCCGAACCAGAGATCGGCAGGAAAAGAAGCGGCAGCGGCCAACGGGAGACTCCTCAGAAAATGAGGAGGATAACAAACGAACCAAGTAAATGGAGTCCCTAGAAAAAAGCTAATGAGCTTTTCAAATTAGTAAACATGCTGACAGAACAGATTAAATCGCTTAAGGAAGAGAGCAGATTAAGAGAAGAAAAGGCCAACGCGCAAATACAAGACCTTCTCGCTCAGATGACTGAGCTGAGAAAAAAAAACAAAGAAAAGGATCAGGATTTCAAAAAATTAGTCAGCCATATAATGGCACTGACTAAAAGGAACAAGATGCAAGAAAGAATAAATGACGACCTCTGGAACGTGACCATGCTGTACATTCCACACAAGGAGACAACAACTCCATCAACGTCATCTGGAGGCAAGGGCAAGCCCCAATAGCCAAAGGTAGACACAACAAAAAAAGATGCAGGTTGGACAAAAGTCCAAAAAAAACAAAACAAAAGGCACCGCTACTGAGAAAGTAACAAACAGTAGCGAGAAAACAAAGGAAATGAGTATTGTTGAGAAACAAACTCAGAAAATCAATCAACGAAAAGACCAGGGGCTCACAATAACTGCTAAAGACACCCAGAAAAGAAGTGAGCAACGTAAAACAGCCCAAAAAAACTTGGAGAAAAACAAACAGAACACCAAGTTAAAAAAAAACAGCACAGACTATTAAATACCGACTGAGGTTAACGTGAGAAAGCAAAAACCTCCTGCGATCATTTTAAAAACGGTCGCAGAATATCAAAACATCCTGCCTAAAGCAGCAAAAAAGGGTATTATCTCCGATAATAAATTCGCCAGATCAGGCAGATCAATAGTAATTAATACAAAGTCAAGAAAAAATTACCTGGGTATGGTAAAGTTATTGGAGGAAAACATCCCCAAAGTTGAGTATATAGCATACCTAATCGATAGCGAGAAGCTAAAGAGAGTAATTCTAAAAGGGCTTTCTGCAAGTACTAGCACAAGTACTTTAGTTAATTCTAAACGAATTAAAAGAAAAAAAACATCAATGCTACAAGAGTCAGTAGCATGATATTAAAAAAAGAAGGGAAAAAGGTCTTGCCATATTTCACAGTCACCCTCAAAGAGGGAGACGTAACCAAAATAAAAAGCATCACAAATCTGTGCTATATGAGGATACATTTTGAAGATGAATTCAAAATGACAAAGGATACCCTACAGTGCTTCAACTGCCAGGGGTACTACCACAGTTCTAGGTTTGCCAATGCTCCAGATTCGTAAAGTGTGGAAAAAACCACCTTAGCAATGAGTATGAGAAGAGTAAAGAAACAGCTCCAAAATGCGCCAACTGCGAACAAGCGCACAGGGCCAACTACAAAGGATGCTCCAAGGCACCCAAAAAGAAGACCTCTGCCCCCGCAAAACCGGCGGGCAGACCAATAAACACAGCGACGACAAGTACAGGGGTTAGCTACGCTCAAGCAGCTAAGAAAACCCCAGAATCCAACCAAGAGACCAATATAAAACCATACCGAAAACCATAAATACCGATATAAAACCAAGAATAATTCAGAATGTTCACCACCAGTTCTTGGAATTTAGTGTCTACAATTTCTAAATTATACCATAGTATTAAATGTCTTTATAAGAAAAATTTAATATCACCATACACCGATATTTTTGCTAATATACCTACTGATAATACTTAATATTGGGAGATTGTTAATCAATAAATTTTACTAGGTTCCTGGATTAGCCGAAGCAAGACCGTCTATTTTAAGAAATGATAGAATTTATCTAAAAGAAAACAAGACTGATTCTTCTAAGTATGAAGGACGTGTTCATCAAGTATTTGAAACAAGCGTTTATTTAGGATTAAATAAAAGGTAAGAAATAGGTATACTTTAATATTTTATACTATATATACTATTTATCGAAAGCAAAAGTTAAAATATTATTTCGCAATCTGAAATATTTTTAATATGAATAGTATATGAATATTATACAATATTCTTACTATCATCAACTAGCCTCTAACGTCCACTGCTGAACATAGGCCTCTCGCATGCTCTTCCACTTAGTCCGATTTTGCGCCATCTGAATCCAATTTGTACTCACTCTTTTTATGTCATCTGTCCATCTCGTTGGGGGTCGACCTCTATTTCTGTATGCTTGTATTCGGGGTCTCCATTCCAAAATTCTTTTTGTCCACCGGTCATCAACTGATCTTGCTACATGACCTGCCCAGTTCCACTTTAGTGTTGTTATCCTTTCAATAACGTCTGCTACTCCTGATCTTTTGCGTATAGTAGCATTGGGTATTCTATCACGTAGAGAAATCCCTAACATAATTCTCTCCATTGCTCTTTCCGCAACTTGTAGTTTACTCACTGTTGTTCTTGTGAGCGTTAGGGTTTCTGCGCCGTAGGTCATCACTGGCAAAATACATTGATTAAATACTTTTCTTTTCAGACACATTGGAATCTTAGACCTAAAAATATCCTTCATCCTTCCAAATGCAGCCCAAGCGAGGTTTATTCTTCTTTTCAGCTCGATTGTTTGGTTGTCTCGACTTATTCTGATCTCATGGCCTAAGTATTTATAGGAGTCAACTGGCTCAATATCTTTGTCTTCTACTGAGATGTTTTTGTTGTGGACTAAATTTGTCATAAATTGTGTTTTTGAAAAATTTATTTTAAGACCAACTCTTTTTGTGGCAGTATGGAGTTCTTGGAGCATTATCTGAGCCTGATCAAAGCTGTCTGCAATAAGAACGATATCATCTGCAAATTTAAGGTTATTTAAAAATTTTCCATCTACATTGATGCCCTTTTCGTTCCAATCTATTGTTTTACAAGCGTATTCTAGCAAAGTTGTAAATAATTTAGGAGACATGTTGTCTCCTTGCCGAACGCCTCTTTCAATACGAAAAGTCCCAGTATCTTCATTAAGTCTTACACAGGCTGTAGCATGTTGATAGATGTATCTGATGAGAGATATGTATCGGTGATCTATTCTACATTGTGTTAGAGCTTGGAGCATTTCACTTTGATTGACCGTATCAAATGCTTTTTCAAAGTCGACAAAGATAAGTATCAGGGGTCTATTATATTCAGTGGTTTTTTCAATCAACGACTTAATGGTTTGCAAATGATCATTTGTTCCGTATCCAGCTCTAAATCCTGCTTGCTCGCAAGGTTGATAGAAGTCTAGTTTTGATGTCAACCTATTAGTTATTATCTTCATAAACAACTTATAAACGTGAGATAACAAGCTAATAGGTCTATAGTTCTTTAGCTCTGTTATATCTCCCTTTTTGTGCATGACTACTATAACAGCTTTATTCCACTGAGATGGTGTAACCTCGATTTCTTACTATAAACTATTACAAATCACCAGATACAGAGATCTTTGGAGACCGGCAATACACGACATCACAATGACCACTATACTTCCTTCCGGGGGTCAGGATTAAAGAGAGATTATATAATTTCAATATATCTAAACTGTGTGTAAAGCCATTAACTACTAAACTGCGAAACCAACATTATAACTAAATAATTACGGGAGCAGATCATGCAGAGATCTAAGGCTTGTAAAAAATTTTTATTCAAAGAGGAGTCAGACAAGATTGTGTCAGACTTTGCTTTACGCATATTCGGAAATAATATTAACGAAGTCTTAGAAGTACAATATGAAGTTCGAATTTGGGGAGAAACTACAACAACATCAGATATACAGATGATACAACGATCATGGCTAAAAGTATCGAAGATCTCCAATTTCTTATAGATCAAGTTACTAGATAATGCTCCAAGAACGGACTTAGCATACATACATCAAAGAAAAAGTTTTTTGAGGTTAGTAAATAAGACGTTTGCCCCCTAATAATCCATTCGAAAAGTTAATCATTTTATATATATATATTATATATATATATATATATATATATATAATATATATATATATATAAAAGTTAATCCGACTCACCTACAAAGTTAATCATTTTAAATGTTTAAAATGTGGGATAAACGACACACTAAATTCTGATGAAGAAATTAAATGTTGCTAACAAATGGCAAAAAAAAAGCATTTATAAAACTTAAACATATCCTCTGCCATTATCAGCTGATCTACATTAAGTTCCCAATGTGATATACATAATGTATTACTATACGGATATGAAATCTAAATTAAGCAAGTTAATATGATGAATACGCTAGAAGCCTTCGAGATGTGTCGTTAATTTTCTACTTAAAGATAGAGAAAAAGAGAGGAATCGGTAGAGGTAAATATTCGTGACTCTGAAACCTTCGCCAACAAATTGGCTTAGAAGCAGATCAATTGGTACATGCTGCACAAGATCAAGAAACATATCTGCGAATTTTAATTAAGGCTATAAGCGCCTAAATCTGAGCACTGATAGTTCTCAAAGAAGAAGAAGGAAAATACTATTAACGAAAAATTAATAAACTGATTTAAAAATAAAAGCAAATTCCATATAAGGTCGTAGAGGTGTAGGAAGAAAATAGTGTTCTTGGCTACAGAACATCTGTGAATTGACTCAGATAACAAAGGACAGGACAATTATTCCATGTGGCAGAAGATCAAGAAGATTTTTCAATGGTGATCGCCAATATCGGATAATTCTTATATGGCACGTAAAGGATAAGTAAAATTGATGATAAACAATATAAATGATCTGCATTGACCACCAAACTGGCCAGATATAGAATGGAAGATTATATATACAACATTATAAGAATTTGAAAAACAGAAATATATCTTAGTAAGAAAAAAAATATAATTGTTGTTAATTCCTATAAATGGAAAACATTTATGTGATGGTGTAAATATTCAACAGCAGGGTCAGCGATATTTTTTATAACTGAACCGTCAGAAATTGTATCTTTAGGGTAGTAGACAAATTCATTCTGAATGTGTTAGTTGAGAAGTGAACTCAGTAGCTCTACATCCGATGTAGCCAGTCTAAAGTCCGAAAAAGGAAGAGCATGGCTAGGTACATGAAACATTGAAAGCATTTATTATCATTATTATTCTGGCTTTACAGCCCTGTATCGATAACAGCATCCTCAAGAATTTCCCTCCAGTCCTCTATATCCATCGCCTTCTTCCATCAAGCACATATTTCTCATGTTTTTATCAATATTATCGAGTAACCTTGTTCTGGGTTTTATCTTCTTCTTCCAGTCCTTCTATCTTCTATCCTCATTCTATCTTAATGTATTTTACGATATCTGATTCCTGGTATATTCTATAAATTGTGAAGTATTCCGAAGCCTTCATGTTTCTGGTAAATTTAAAAATATTCTTTAGGAGACCAAACGCCTAAATTGTCAATTATTGATATATGCGAATTAGGATGGTCTGGTTCAGGAACGTACAGACACAAAGATGGTGTATTGTATTATAGTGGCAATGATAACGGCCACCCGCAGTATAAGAATGGAATAGGAATTTTTGTAACTATGGAATTCGAGAAATATGTCCTTAATTGTGTTCCAATAAAAGACAGCATAATCCATTTAGAAATTCTGTATTATAAGCTTAGTGGTAACGGGCGTAGCAAAGGTATAGACTCTTTGATTTTTGCCGATAACACAATAAGATAGTAACAAACATATACTTTGAGCTACATCCTGGCAGGCTATATACTCAGATAGATTACATTCTTCTTACAAAAGATTTAGGAGCTTTATCAGCAAAGTTACGACATATCTTGGAGAATATATTATGTCTGATCACAACCCTTTAGTCGCAAGAGCGGGACTAAACACATAAGGAAAAACACCAGCAAAAGAATTTTAATATTTCTACGTCAACAAATGTAAAATCGAAAGATTGATAAACCTCATGGGACAAAGTTTAAACATGTAGTAAATATACAACTGAATCGTTCAAAGATGACAGGCCAAACACACAGGCAATGTAAATCAAGAAGTTCCCAAAATTTTAAAATATCAAGTTCTTCATGCTATAAAATCAGTTAACCCTATAAAAGCATTGGAGCAGATAGGCTTAATCCTTATATTGAACCAGCTGAACTCTTAAAAATGATAACAGAGGACCGTATCAATGCTCCAGTTAAGCTTTTTCATGATGTTTATTTTCTTATTTATGCGCATCATCCTTTAAGGATATTAGCGATCATCACGGCTCATTTTACTTTATCTGCAGTAGTTCTAAAGAGTTCTATTGTTGTTTTTCGACTCTACTGCTTTAAAATTTTTAACCAGGACCTGTGTTGTCTCCTTTTTTCTTCCACTTTCCCTTGTATAACCAATCGTATCAACTGATATGATGTGAATATGTATACGATATGTACAATGTACACTACTGGTTAAATACCTCAGTAATTACTGAAAAATGTTTTTATAACAATTAAAAAGAAAGTCATTGCGAAAGAGATTTAGATGACATCCAGTTTGAATTTAAGAATGCGCTGAAAATGAAATAATTTTTCTCCACTTCTCGTGTTTAGTGTCATCAAGTCTAAAATTACATCAAATGATACCAGGACAATTAATAATATTAATTTTTGTAATAGTATTGATCTTAGCTCTAAGTTTCAGTGTACTAACTCAGGCAATCTTTCCGAACATATATATATTATATATATATATATATATATATATATATATATATATATATATATATATATATATATATATATATATATATGTTTATATATAATATATATATATATATACATATATATATATATATAGATATATATATATATATATCTATATATATATATAAAAACTATTGTAATAGTTTTGTTTTTATTATTTTTATGTTTTATTGTTAATAAATATAATTTTAATTGAATTGAAGTGAATTTTAAAAGTATGTAGTTCGTTGTTAATATACTATACCTCGGCTAGCTCAATTATTTGTTCTAAGCAATCTGTCACTGTGTGACGTCAACTCTGTAGTCTCCTGGTAGAGTTCAAAAAGAAATTAAACCAAAATTTACTTTATATTTTTGATAAATTAACCCAAATGAAGCACGTTATTTATTAATATTGAACAAATTTAATATAAACAATAAAATTCGTCTGCAACTTGGGTTGCCTTTAAAAATTTACAAAAATAGGAATCGTGTAAACCTTAATGTGTCGTGAAAATAGAATTTGATTACAAAATGTGGAAACTCTCTACAATTACCTTAAATCTAAATGACTATTGCAACTTTATAAAGTGTTTAAATGAAATATAAAGAAAAGAAAACTGAACACTTTATGCCGCTGACTTATAACTAGCATTAAAATATAATCAAAATTTCAAATGATCCCCAAAATTATTATCCAAACTCACTTTCAAACAGTTCTGATTTTTTTTTTTTAAAGAAAACTAACTACTCGCAAAATAATCGGTGATACTGGAATATCTATCCTCTCTTCGGAAGTTAAAGGTACGTACTATTATATATTTTTTTTAATGATCATTAATATTTCAATTTTTAAGGCCTATCGCAATTAGTTAATTCATGAATTTTTACTTTTTCAATCTAAATGACATTTCTGCACTCCAATTATAATTTATAAGTCAAAATTTCTCTTACTCTCTGGAACAAATTCTGGATATCTCTATTTGAAAATGTGGAAAAACTAAATTATAATTAAACGATTTTAAAGCACTCCCGGACTATTCCACCTTTTTAGGGCTCTTCCTCCAAAATTTTCGTCGCCTCCAACAACCTATTCTTCCTTGTTAACCGCCATAGCTAGCACCAACCACCAAAATTATTCGTTGCTAACAGCAACCCCCTTTCTTTTTTCATTCCGTCTTCTATTTTATTCAACCATAAAACTGTCCTGTTTTGACATATTTGTCAAACCACATTAATTTCTCATAAGCACTTTAATCACATCTAATTTGGGAATTTATAAAAAAAAAATTCAGATATAAAACTTAACAATACTAATATAATTTATTCTTTTCATCTCCACATCATTGTAATTTATTTAACAAAACCCCTATTAATTTAGTTCCCACAGACTTTTGACAGTTTATTTTTCTGACGTTTATTTTTGAAATTTCTATGTTTAAATAATTTTTTAAGAATTCTTCTTTTTTATTCCTTTTAAGGTTTAGACGATTCACCTATACACTAGGCAACTATACTATTCAGAAATTATTAACACTATACCAGGTAAGTCAAAATTAATTTATTTAGCAATTTACTAATCTTTTCTCCCTTTTATTTCAGAGTCGACCCCACATTGTGATGGCTTCATGAAATTCATGAACAACAAACTCATATAAAAATCCCTTTAAGTTATATCCTCTTTGACCTATTGAAATCATTTCAACTTCCCCCAATTTGGATTTTGTTCAGTGCTAACTATCAGCACTTACTAAATCTAAATTCTTACCGATAAACTTAAACATTTTATTAATATTAACATAACAATAAACTGACTTTTATTAATAAGCATATCTCTTGAATATTTTTTTTTTTTAATAATTTACTCTATGAAAAATACAGACTTCTCCAAACAAAATCTACAAATCTTTCACTAATTATATCAACTTCAGAATCAAATTTCCAAGTACTTTCCCAATTTCATTACTTCTTTTCCTGTACTATTTATTTCTCGTACTAATTTCGTAGAAATTCTTATAATTGTTCCCCTCTTTATTTTATGTTTTTATTTATTTATTTATTTCCGCATATACTATTTCAGTATCTTTATTCATTGCCGCATTATTATTTATTCTTTTTATATCCCCATATAATATTCATTTCATCATCTCTACATACAACTCTCTATATTTCATATTTCAATATTTCATATAATTCTATTTTTCATCTTATTTTCGCATATACTATTTATCATTATAATATTCCCTATTTCCCAATTTCTACAAAATATCGATTTGTCCATAGTACTTTGCTTATTTATTTATACTTGTAACTCCTATAAATCTACTTGAAAATAAATCAACCTTTTTTGTTTATATAAATTTATCATTATTCTGTACATTTGTTCCTAATAAATTATTTAATTATCAAATTTATCTCAAGATATGCTTATTTATTAATTATCCTTCTATTTACAAAACTTATATCTTATAATACCAAATTCGTGTCATAATATTGCATTATTTAAATTATTTACAATGTTTTTGTTGATTAGAGTTACTTCTGAACCTGTATCTAATAATAACTTGTATACTGAATCTTGTATGTACCCTTCAATAAACTTTAAAGTATTAGTGTTATTGTTTTTATTTAATTCCCCAGTATCTCTAATAAACTCCCTTGGATGTTCATACTTTGATAAGTAGACAATATTATGCACATAGGAGCGGTCTAAACAAAATTTCTCCCTTCTACATCAACACTTGCTTCCCCCCTATTCTCCTCTGTTCTAACTACATTCACCTGTCTTCTCTCCTCATTTTCCCCCCTATTATATCTTGGATTCCCTTCTCTATAAACTTCCCTATTTCTCGTCTCCTGTGGATAATTTCCCTGGTTCTGTCTCCAATTATTGCCTCTGTCATTCCCTTGTCTCCAGTTATTCTCTCTATCATTGTTTGGATTCCCTTGTCTACGTTCCCAGTTATATCGTCCGATATCTCTCCTGACATTGTTCAAATTCTCTCCCCTATTTGTAAAATCCCTGCTTCTATTTTGTCTCTCAAATTCTCTTTCCCTATAATTATTCCCTCGATTCACATATCCCTGTCTATTTGTTGTGTTATTCCTATATGTCACTTGCTCTTGTCCATTTCGATTCTGCGTCCCTACACTCCTCTCAATCCTCTGAAGATATCCTGTCAAACTTTCCATCGTCTTTATATTGTGGAGAGCTATTGTTTCTGCCATGTTATGGTTATATTGCCTGGCAATGTATAGGACAATCTCCTCTTCTCGCATAGCCGGTTCTAAATATTGTGCTGTCTGGAATAACTGCATTGCGTACAGATTGTAGTTGGTACTTTTTTCATAATTGAATTTCCCAAAATACAACCGCTCCCTGAAACTAGCCTGTTGGTTTTCTCCCCAAAAATAGTTAATAAACTTGGCCTCAAATTCCTGCACATTATTTATGGAATTTTCATTATTGCAAAACCATAATAATGGCATGCCCACTAACATGTTTCGAATATTCAATTTCATTTCTATTGGATCCCTTACATTCTTTACCTTATTTTTGATGATATCTACAAATATTCTAGGATGTAAGTGATTCAGGTTTCCATCAAACTTTATTCCCCCATCATTATAACTCGGCACCACAGTACTCACTACTCTTGTTTGTCCTAGATTTGATTCCAAACGCTGAATCTCCTCACTTGCATTTTTAAATTTCTCTCTCAATTCCTCAACTTGTCCCTGTAATACTCTATCTCCCTTTTCCGCCTGATTTGCATGCATACCCATTTCCAGTTCCAAATTCTGCAATCCCTTCTTTATATTATTTTTTATAATGGTAATTTTTTCCTCATAATCCTGAGTTTGCCTTTTAACACTTTCTACCTCCCTAACAATCTCTTTATTCTGCTTATTAACTTCTTTGTTTATTTCCATTGGTAAATTCTCTTTAATGGCTGTTCCCAACTCTACAAATCTGCTCCCAATTTCCTGTCCTATTTCCGCTCTAATTATGGCCTTTTCTCTGGATATCTCCTCCTGTACATTCCTCTTAAAATTCTCACTTTCTCCTCTGACCTGTTCTACTTTCTCTTCTAAACCTTGGGTAATTTGTAGCATCTCTTCCCTGACTATCTTCACTTCTTCTTTGATTTCTTCCCTCATTTTAATTAACTCTTCCCTAAGTTCTCCTTTAATATTATTTTCCATTTTGTTCATATCCCCCCTAATATTGTTAATATTACTATCCATTTTGTGCATATCTCCCCTAATATTATGATCCATCTGTTGTAACATCCGCATTATTTGCCTCATATCCATCTGTGTCATCCCTGACTCTCCAACATCTCCTTCCCTACGTCTCTCCTCCTGCACTCTACATTCATTCACACTTTCATCACGTCTATCTCTCACTGTCTCATCCAACTCCTCTCTCAAACTATCTGTTAGACTTCCCTCTCTATCACCTTGTCCTGCTTCTTGTCTGCCTTGCTCTAAATATTGTACTACAAATTCTCCTGATCCTCCTCTGCTTTCTTCATCTACCTGTATACCCTGTTCCTGTTCTAACACCTGTTCTCCTTCACTCTCTTTCGGTACGATTTCTTTTCCATTTCTTAAAGTCATTCGGTCTGCCATTTTATCCTAATCTCTATTTATTCTCAAATTTAACTTTAACTACCCCAGAATCTCTACAACTCTAATCACACCAATTTGTTTTTATTTTAATCTGTGTATTATTAATAAATCTGCTTAAAAAAAAAAAAAACACCCTTATTTCTGTTTTCCCAGAGGCCCCACGTTGGGCGCCAATTGTAATAGTTTTGTTTTTATTATTTTTATGTTTTATTGTTAATAAATATAATTTTAATTGAATTGAAGTGAATTTTAAAAGTATGTAGTTCGTTGTTAATATACTATACCTCGGCTAGCTCAATTATTTGTTCTAAGCAATCTGTCACTGTGTGACGTCAACTCTGTAGTCTCCTGGTAGAGTTCAAAAAGAAATTAAACCAAAATTTACTTTATATTTTTGATAAATTAACCCAAATGAAGCACGTTATTTATTAATATTGAACAAATTTAATATAAACAATAAAATTCGTCTGCAACTTGGGTTGCCTTTAAAAATTTACAAAAATAGGAATCGTGTAAACCTTAATGTGTCGTGAAAATAGAATTTGATTACAAAATGTGGAAACTCTCTACAATTACCTTAAATCTAAATGACTATTGCAACTTTATAAAGTGTTTAAATGAAATATAAAGAAAAGAAAACTGAACACTTTATGCCGCTGACTTATAACTAGCATTAAAATATAATCAAAATTTCAAATGATCCCCAAAATTATTATCCAAACTCACTTTCAAACAGTTCTGATTTTTTTTTTTAAAGAAAACTAACTACTCGCAAAATAATCGGTGATACTGGAATATCTATCCTCTCTTCGGAAGTTAAAGGTACGTACTATTATATTTTTTTTTTAATGATCATTAATATTTCAATTTTTAAGGCCTATCGCAATTAGTTAATTCATGAATTTTTACTTTTTCAATCTAAATGACATTTCTGCACTCCAATTATAATTTATAAGTCAAAATTTCTCTTACTCTCTGGAACAAATTCTGGATATCTCTATTTGAAAATGTGGAAAAACTAAATTATAATTAAACGATTTTAAAGCACTCCCGACTATTCCACCTTTTTAGGGCTCTTCCTCCAAAATTTTCGTCGCCTCCAACAACCTATTCTTCCTTGTTAACCGCCATAGCTAGCACCAACCACCAAAATTATTCGTTGCTAACAGCAACCCCCTTTCTTTTTTCATTCCGTCTTCTATTTTATTCAACCATAAAACTGTCCTGTTTTGACATATTTGTCAAACCACATTAATTTCTCATAAGCACTTTAATCACATCTAATTTGGGAATTTATAAAAAAAAAATTCAGATATAAAACTTAACAATACTAATATAATTTATTCTTTTCATCTCCACATCATTGTAATTTATTTAACAAAACCCCTATTAATTTAGTTCCCACAGACTTTTGACAGTTTATTTTTCTGACGTTTATTTTTGAAATTTCTATGTTTAAATAATTTTTTAAGAATTCTTCTTTTTTATTCCTTTTAAGGTTTAGACGATTCACCTATACACTAGGCAACTATACTATTCAGAAATTATTAACACTATACCAGGTAAGTCAAAATTAATTTATTTAGCAATTTACTAATCTTTTCTCCCTTTTATTTCAGAGTCGACCCCACATTGTGATGGCTTCATGAAATTCATGAACAACAAACTCATATAAAAATCCCTTTAAGTTATATCCTCTTTGACCTATTGAAATCATTTCAATATATATATATATATATATATATATATATATATATATATATATATATATATATATAATATACTTAGAATGAATCGAATACCCGCTAAAATCGCGCTATTAATAATATATAATAATAATAATGCTAATGCTAATAATTAATAATAATAGCGCTAAAATAGCGCTATTATTATTTAGATGTGGTTTCGAGCACACTTCGTAGGAATGTCCCAAATAACGAACTATGTATAAGGAAAATTATTATTGAAATCATCAGTTATTTGTATATATTTTGTATATGTGGCTAATATTTGTTTATATTTGTAGGTTTGACGAAATATTCATCGATAACAAAAAATTTCATATCGAATTTGGCTTTAACAGAAGGTCCATACAAGTTGAAAAGCAAGCTCTATTTTTAGCTCACACACATAAAATTATTCCATATTTATTTCCAAAGGAACTTCAAATTGAAATTTTACCTGAAACCGATTTGTGAGTATCTGTTATTTTTCTTACAAATTTTATTTCATCTTGTTGATTACTGGTTGGTTTCATGACTTCAAGGTGCTACAATAGTATTAGTATCTAAAATTAAGGAAGCAGTGAGTTTGAAATTAATGACTTGACGATTATTTTTACTTTGTATCTGCAAACTCTCAAACAGTTCTCGTCTTTATTTTCTTTGTAGTTCTGCTAAGAAGATGAGAAAATTCAATTAGAAATAGGTAACATGTAGTGTAGATGAGAGATCTGGAGATGATAAACTGGTTAATAGAAGTAGTTAAAAATAACCACTAAAAGTACTTTCAGTAAAAAAGGTTTCAATTACTCTGTTACCCCAAGTCACACTCCAATTTAGATAATCATCTCTCAAACTGAAAAAGTTATCTTCAGTTTACCTTTCGAAGATGCTGTAATAACTAAATAAGACAGCGCTAGAGTTCTTAGAAACTGGAAACCTCCTACTCCGAACACTAGCGAATCCGAGAAGAAAGCTCTGAAAAATACAGTCATTCTTCCCGCCGATAAAGGAAATGCCACTGTCATCATAAGCACTTCTTCTTACATTAATTAACTCTTAACTGCATCATCATTTGTCACAATTTTTTTTTTATATTACCGAAATTTTTAAACAATGCCCTATCTCACCATCAGGATTTATAGTAAGTTTCGATATCGTTTCACTCTTATTAACATACCTACAGACGAAACTCTAAACATTCTGAAAAGTAAATACATTATTCAGCAAGATCACTTATCTCTCATTAAAAATTTTAAGTCCAACCCTTTTTCTATCCTCCAAAATCAATTCTACAGACAAATAAATGGTGCCCCAATGGGCTTCCCACTATCTTCAGTAATGCTTATATTTTTATGAAATACTTCGAGACTGGGGCACTATCCACATCATTGCTCAAACCCACATGTTGGCTACGATATTTTGACGATACTTTCGTCGTTTGGTCCCATAGCAGGGATGCTTTGGTGTCTCTTCAAACCCATCTGAATGATATACATTTTAGTATCCAGTTCACGATGGAGGTGGAAACTAATTCATCCCTACCGTTTTTCGACGTTATCACTAAGAAAAACCAATCCCAAGGTTTTCATCACTCTGTTTATCGAAAATCCTCCCATACCAATCGTTACTTGCATGCCAACTCTCATCATCCTCCTTCACAAATTAATCCAGTCATTAATCTCCTTGTCTCCAAATCAATACGCCTTTCCGATTATGCAGGTAGCCCCGCTGAACTCTCTAGTTTAAAAGAAGCCCAACAGAAGCCTAATGAACAACACGGATATTCGAGGGTGCCGGTTTACAACATTCCTTCCATGGAGAGGCTTATATGCAACAGTGTCTCTTTCAGCGGCTTTGTTCTTGCTGTAAGCCCAATTAGTCCGCTAGCCTTCGACAGCTCAGTAGAGAAACTAAAATGGACTTTCAAAGTTGCTTTTATCTGGCCTGTTGAATTGATATAGTGAAATAAAACAATTACTTGTTTAGAAAGAAACTGTAATTGAAATAAGAAAGGGCAAGAAGTAGAACTTATAAAATTTGAGTGTGTAACTTATCGTAGGAACTTAATTTGAGTATTACAATTTGCGAACGAAAGCGAAAACACCATAACACTTATTCAAATATTACGGCTTCCCGGCCAATAGCGTAAACTACAACGTGGAGAATCCTCTCCGAACTTTAAAATATAGATGTTAGCCCTACGAAAGTCGCTAAATCACTAGCCCCGCTGGAATATTTTTTTTGTTTATGCATTTTGAAAAGCCGGTCTGTCGTCAAGTAGGCGCTGTGGGTGGGGATTAACATTCTCAGAAACAAGGTCTAGGTAGACTGGATTTAGTTAGGTAACCGACGCGAAAATAGAATTATTTGATACAAAATAGAATTATTGGTTTGGAGATATAGTTCTCCAACATTCCCCCCGGGGGATGTTCGCGTTTGTAATTGTTTGAAATTGTAGAAGTTGACGGACTTTCATTATTGTGGGTCGTAGAAAAAGTATAATCCCCGAAATGTGAAGAACAGTGTTATGGCGCTTTTTACATATGGTGCATCCATGTTTTGAGGAGCAGTTTTTAGAATAATGCCTACCTAGGCAGTTTACGCAGAGACCTTTTGAATTTACGAATTTTATCTTGTCATCATGCTGAATGAATTTGAAAAATTGACATTTATAAATTTTATGTCCTTTTTTTTTGCAGTAAATACAATAAAAGTCAGAAACTAAATTATTTGAACTATTATTTTTATTTGAATCCTCTGATGTGTTATTACTGTATGCATGATGTGAAACTTTTACGTTTTTGGTTTGCCTAGGATTTGTATTTTCCAGGCTTTCCAGAACAATGCACCTTTTTTCTAGAAATTTAAGAAAAGCATCTAAATTTGGTACATATGTATGATTTCGCTCAGTTTCAAAAAGTCTCCTTGTTGAAAAGTCTAATTTGCTTTCTAGCAGAAAAACTAAAATTATATCAATGAGCTCTGAACTTGAAAATTGCAAATTTTTCAACAGTTGCATATTTTTTGTTACAGTAGTTAGAAAATTTCTGAGAATCTGCGGTGAGCTGTTTCGCAGTGTAGGAATGTCTAGAATTTCTGTCAAATAAGAATTTATGATCGTGACCTTATTTTGATAGCGGTTTTTTAGAATATCTAAAGCAATTGAAAAATTTTCATTTGTGACTTTCAAAGAATCCACCAACTTTAGAGAATCACCCTGTAAATAACTTTTCAAGTAAAGAAATCTTTGAACGTCAGAAAGGGACTGATTTTTTATTATCAGTGTGTCGAATAGTTCGTAGAAGCTTTCAAAATCACTTACGTGTCCAGAAAATTTGTTTATACTGATTTCTGGGAGTTTTACGGCCATTTGTTTATTGTCGCTCCCTGTATTAGTAACTTCCAATGATTTAATTGTATTTTGAAGTTTTGAAAGAGTCGCGAAATAATTTTCTTCAAATAAGGCACAGGCTTGAGAATCGTCCAGGAATTCATTTTCATCCTGTACGCTATTGAAGTCAGAAAAAAGGTCTTTTAACCTTTCTTCTCGTGTTTTGAATGAGAAAATATCTTTTTCTGAGTCGTGGTTTAGTTCTAGCCACGCTTGAATTCTAGCAACTGAATCTAGAATAGAATGCTTCTTTTTTGTTAATTTATTTAAACCTTTATTGCTCATTGTAATAACTTTAATTTGTTTATTTTTGAATGAAATAATTTATTTTTGAATTAATTAATTCTGAATGATTAATTTTGAATTTATAATATAACAAGCATGCGATAAGCTAAACAAAAATTTAACAGTATAGTTCTTTTTTGAAATAACTTTGAATTTTGAAATAGAAAAGTTTGTGTTTGTACGTCACCCCTGAGTTCTTGGTACTTGAATGTGGGCTGCTTCTTCCTCTCTGGAGTCTGGAATCAGCTAGTCCTGGAACTGCATTTGTTGAAATTGTCCTGGTTTTTTAAACTAACACTGTTTTGTTCATTGAATGTTTATTTGTCCGTAGAATAAATAACGCACTCACTATGTCTCTAGAAATTATTGTCTATCGACGAGAATATCCGAAATACGCGAAACTTTTAATGTCTTTTTGAATGCGTAGAATAAAGAAGAAACTTGTATTGAGTGTTTTTAGGCCAGAAAGTAGTAGGATCAGAATACAGTTTGAAGTGATTACAATTCGGCTCAAAGTGAACAAAATGGAGGGTGCCGGTTTACAAAATTCCTTCCATGGAGAGGCTTATATGCAACAGTGTCTCTTTCAGCGGCTTTGTTCTTGCTGTAAGCCCAATTAGTCCGCTAGCCTTCGACAGCTCAGTAGAGAAACTAAAATGGACTTTCAAAGTTGCTTTTATCTGGCCTGTTGAATTGATATAGTGAAATAAAACAATTACTTGTTTAGAAAGAAACTGTAATTGAAATAAGAAAGGGCAAGAAGTAGAACTTATAAAATTTGAGTGTGTAACTTATCGTAGGAACTTAATTTAAATATTACAATTTGCGAACGAAAGCGAAAACACCATAACACTTATTCACATATTACGGCTTCCCGGCCAATAGCGTAAACTACAACATGGAGAATCCTCTCCGAACTTTAAAATATAGATGTTAGCCCTACGAAAGTCGCTAAATCACTAGCCCCGCTGGAATATTTTTTTTGTTTATGCATTTTGAAAAGCCGGTCTGTCGTCAAGTAGGCGCTGTGGGCGGGGATTAACATTCTCAGAAACAAGGTCTAGGTAGACTGGATTTAGTTAGGTAACCGACGCGAAAATAGAATTATTTGATACAAAATAGAATTATTGGTTTGGAGATATAGTTCTCCAACAGATATTATGAAGTTCCTTGAAATGTCAGCTCTATTTCAACACTATATTTATACAGGTCACAAAATTAATTTTGAAAACTCCAAAACCGTAGCCCGCATCCGCTTGTATAAACCAAGAATTATCTAAGAAGCCTTAGATAATTCAAAATGGGCAAATTGTCGCCATAAACCAAAGCATATCAGCGTACACCTCATTAGTAAAACCCATATTTGTTGAATTGAAATTGTTATATTTGAATGCCACAAAGTAAAAAACTAAAAGATAAACTTCACGAACTAACCACAATTTGACAATGTAAAACGTAAGTTATACTTCTGTTGACAGGTCACGGCCAACTAGTGAAAAAAATATTAATTTAACTGACGAAAAAACGAAACATTTTCAAATCGATTTTTCTAGAAAACCATATCCCATCGACTCAGAGAGTACGAGTACCTTTTAGTACTAGAATAACTGAAAATTAAATAATCTAGTATCACGAATGCTTAAAACGTTATAACAAAAATGGTATGCGTTCTATTTTAACATGGCAATATTGTGGACTAATCTATAACTTTTGTTCGTCTTCTTATTTCTTCATTGGACTTTGCGATCGTTGAGCTTAATGTTGAGCATTCTTGCCGATCGAAAATTTTTGCCTTTAAACTATAATTAAAGGTCTAAGCTTTCGTCAATGATTATTGACATCAGCAGAGTAAACTACAAACAATGAACAAGTGGAAACTAAGTATAAAAAATAATACAACACTTACCCAAATTATAGCAAACAACTCAGTTGACTTGGGTGGAAAACAAAGAAAGTGTTATCTATGTATATCTTAAACATAGTTTTAGATACATGATGAGCAGTATCCATAGTTTACAATGTATTTTTTATTTAATTGTCAATAAACTTGTTTGAAATAGCGGGATAATTTGAAATGTACAAATGACAAATATTATCTAAAATTTTAACAACGAATATTTAAGTAACATTAGATTTACAGAATGACAAAAATGCAATACAAGTAAATAAAATAATTAAAATTGGTGTTGTAAATAATACAGATGAGAAACATTTATATATATATATATATATAATATATATATATATATATATATATATATGTAAAGTAAACTTTAAATATTGGGTATGCAGCAATAAAAATGAAAGGTGTACTCTTTTAAATTTTTAATCCAAGCTTTCGGACATTGGTTATGTCCTTCATCAGGGAGCTACAAATGTGATGAATAATTTTTTCAAATTTGTATAATTAATTAAAAATTCGATACTTACAAACTTATGAGGTTGCATCATAAATAATTTTATAAAATGTTAATAAAATTTATCACAGTATTGGTCATACCATCAATATTCAATGAAACTTAATTTAGTTAAAGAAATGAAAAACCGTGTCCTTAAAATCAGTGATACCTCTTTCCATACAAAAAATCTAAAAATCCTTTATAACCTGTTCATTGAAAACTCATACCCAAGTATACTACTAAAGAAAATTTTGTTTAACACTCCTCAAAATTTAAATAGTCATTTAAGAAACGAGGAAAATATGTCTTTATCACAAGATAGGATTGGATCTATAAATCCTTTACAAAAACAAACCACAATTAGATATGTATCTCTTCCATACGTTAAGGACATTGGGCGTAAACTAAGTAGAATTTTTTTATCAATTAATATTATCAAAATTGCATATAAAACGGTACTAACAGTTAACAAAGTTTTTCTAAACTTAAAGACCAATCCGCACTCTTATCCTTAACGGATGTTGTTTATTGTATACCGTGCGGCTCATGTGAACAAGTATACTATGGTCAAACATCAAGATGCCTTAAAGACCGCATTACATCCCACAAGTCTGATAATAGACTACATCCTGAAAGAAGTGCATTGGGTGAACATGCATTTAAAAATGGGCATCGGATAGACTACAATAACATCAAAGTAGTAGAACAGGAAAGTAACATCACCAAAAGACTTTTTCTGGAAATGGCCTACATTTGCCAAAATAATAATGCAATGAATCATAGAACAGAAATTGGCCATTTAAATGAAATGTTCTCCTATTTGTTACTACTAGATAAATGCAACAATCAGACAAACAATAATTTATCAATTGACATTTAAGTAATTAAAAAGTTCATTTTTGAGGAATTTATATATATATATTTTTTACAAAGTTAGTTTATTTAAATTTAATAATTTTTGTTTACACACAGATACTGGGGTTATACAAAACAAAATCACAATCAATTGTAACGTTTTTAGAATTATGACCTTATTTATTTATGTTAATTTAATAGGCTTTGTTTTAAAACATTGACAGGTTGAAATTTCACTTCCTAATGATATTAACAAATATAAAATAATTTATATTTCCACGATATACCTAATGATAGGCCTATAATTTGTTGTACTAGCAGTTGCTTGATATTAGGGATGTGGGATTTTCACTTGTCAAGACGAATGTTTTTAAATTTGCGCACGAAGACTTCCGAAAAAGCCAACAATAAAAATCACTGGATTGTCGTGACAAAAACTAATAACGATACAAGAAAATTAACAATATCAATGTCATAAATTTGTGTATAATAATAATTAAGTGTGTGTGAATGTAAAGTAATTTTTTAAAATTTTAAATATAGGAATAGGTTTTAGCTCAACAGATATGACATACTGTGATAAATTTTATCAACATTTTATAAAATCATTTATGATACAACCACATTAAGTTTGTAAGTATCGAATTTTTAATTAATTATACAAATTTGAAAAAATTATTCATCACATTTTTGTAGCTCCCTGATGAAGGACATAACCAATGTCCGAAAGCTGGGATTAAAACTTTAAAAGAGTACACCTTTCATTTTTATTGCTGCATACCCAATATTTAAAGTTTACTTTATATGTATATATATATATATATATATATATATATATATATATATATATATATATATTAGCGAATATAAATTCGGTTCGTTTCAACGATTTATTGACCTTAATTCGGACGTGTTATATTCCTGTGGGTGGATTGAGTAGCCCTTTATAACAGGAATCGTGTTAAGTGGACTTTTCGAGTGAATATCGAAGATACCTGCCTAGTCAAACCTTCTAAGTGAACCAGCTTACATGGAGTGGACAATTCTAAGTGCTTATGTCGTATAGAGAGCCTAAAATTCTAATAAATTCTGATTCATCAGACTCAGATTCTGACTCAAAACTCCCTATTAAAGATAATTTTTGTTCTAATTTATCCTTAATAAATAATCGTACTTTTAATTTAAATTTTTACTCAAAAAATAAAAGAAACATGGCAATACCACAATTAAAAAAGGAATATCTTGACATGATTCCAGATTTCCACGGAGAAAATATATTACTTCCTAGATTCGTGGAAATCTGTAAAAAATTGATTAATAAATTTTATAATACAGTTGATTCAGATGATTTTCAGAATGAATTCTTAATGTCTAGCATATTAGCAAAAGTAAAAGGTGAAGCTGCTATTAATATTTCAGCATGTGTAGTTAGGACCTGGCAAGATCTTAAAGATGCCTTGCTAAATACATACCTACACTGATAAAAGAGATATTTATACCCTTAGTATAGAAATGTCAGAATTAAAGCAAAATAATGAAACTCCCATTGAATTCTTCAATAAAGTCCAACATCTTTTGAATTTACAAATATCTTTAATTACTACACATTCTAATGACCAAGAATTATTAATTTTATCAAACTATTTTAGAAATTTATAACTACGAGTATTATTACGTGGTCCAAAAAACCACTTGGCACCTTCATGCAAACTAAAAACCCTAAGGATTTAAATTCTGCATTAAGTATTTTAACTAACGATTTTCAAATTTATTTAAATGAAAATAATTCTTCACAATCCAGGAAAACAAAGTTAAATTTCAAAACAATTGTAATCCAAGACCAAATCTTAACTTTCAACAAAAATTTCCTCAAACGAACAGATCCTTTACATTCAACGAACCTCGACAAAGAATTCAAGCTCCACCTATAACAAACTCCACACAATTTCAATAAAAAACAAGACAACCATCAGCATCAACCTCTTTTTCAAATAATAACAGAGGAACTAATATTTTTACACATAACAGAAGTAGTAATGTCTTTAAATCAAATCCAAATCAAAGATTTCAAGCCCCAACTCCAATGAGTACCACTAGTCAAAATACTTTTAGACCAACAAATTTTGAAAATCAAAGACGCTTCAATAATACATTTTAATAATACATATAATACATTTAATAATACATATCATAGCTAAAGAGCTACATCATATTGGCGATATCGAAGAAGTTGAATTAACTAATGAGAATAATTTTTTAGAGCACAAAGCCTCGGAAAATCCATAATTACTCAAGTTGGACTTTTAAATCTGATAAATAACGAAAGTGAATTGCCGTACATTGTATTTCCTGAGCATAATCTTAAAGTACTAATAGACACTGGGAGCACAAAATCGTTTGTAACCCCAGAAGTCGCTGAAAAATATTTTAAAAATTCAATTTTTCGTAAACCCTTTCAAATTTCAACAACACTTGGAGCAAAACAGGAAAATTACTGTACTGAAATTCCCTTATCAAAAATTTTTAATAGTAAAAATAAATTAAATTTAAGTTACTGCGTTTTTAAATTCCATGACTATTTTCACTTCTTATTAGGCCTCGATAATTTAAAAAAATTAAATGCAAAAATTGATTTGGCCAATAACGTTTTAATTACCTCGCATAGTAAGATAAAATTAAATTATTATAAAGCCGGGAATAGTGGCAACACGAATTGTATAGTAGTGCCGCCACGAACCGGGCAAGTTATCAGTTTAAATGTTAAAAATATAAAAAAAGGCGATGTAATTATACAATATACACAAATCGGTAAATTAGAAATTCCGGAGTGCCTTACGACGGTAGAAAACAATAAGGCTATTTGCACGATTTTGAATTCCTCTGAATCTTATTTTAAATTGGATGTAACTTCCCCAATCATGGTGGAAAAGTTCGCTGAATACAAACAAATTTCAAATCCAAATTTTAATTCCATATATCCTGAAGAATTTAAATTCGATATTTCTAAAGTTCGAACAGATCATATGAATTTTGAGGAGAGAAATTCAATATTAACGTTAATAGAAGAATATTCCGATATCTTCCATGTCGAAGGAAACCAATTAACTTTTACTAATAAAATTAAATATACAATAAAAACAACAAACGGTATACCAGTATATTCAAACTCCTATAGATACCCAGAAATTTATAGGAAGGAAGTGCAAAATTAAATCCAGAATCTGCTGGATCAAGATATTATTAGACCTTCGGATTCCCCTTGGTGTTCTCCTATATGGGTGGTCCCAAAAAAAATGGACGCCTCCAAAAAACCTAAGTTTAGAGTCGTAATAGATTATCGACGTCTTAATGCTATCACACTTGGTGATAGATACCCTTTACCTAACATTAGTGACCTATTGGATAAACTTGGACGGTGTCAATACTTTACGACACTCGACCTCGCTTCAGGGTTCCATCAAATCGAGATGGACGAAAGCGACATTCAAAAAACTGCATTTAATACAGAAATGGACACTACGAATTTTTGCGAATGCCTTTCGGACTCCGTAACGCCCCAGCAACATTCCAACGGGTTATAGATAATATCCTGAGAGGTATACAAAATGAAAAATGTTTGGTTTATCTTGAAATTATATTTAGTACAAGTCTTCAGGAACATCTTGTTAATTTAAAAGAAGTGTTTCAAAGATTAAGGGAATCAAATTTTAAAACTCAAATAGATAAATCTGACTTTTTAAAGAAGTAGCATATTTAGATCACATCGTAACATCAGAAGGGGTTAAGCCGAACCCAGAAAAAATTAAAGCTATAAAAAATTTTCCAATACGCAAAAATACTAAGCAATTAAAAGATTTTTAGGACTTTTAGGTTATTACAGGAAATTTATCAAAGATTTTTCTAAACTTACTAAACCACTAACTACTCGCCTAAAGAAAAATGCTGAAATCAATGTAAGCGATTCAGATTACATCCAATGTTTTGAAACTTGTAAACAACTCCTCATAAATGAACCCATATTACAGTATCCTGACTTCTCCCGTTCTTTCAATCTCACTACAGATGCTAGTAATTTTGCGCTAGGAGCCATACTTAGTCAAGGAAAGATTGGATCCGACTTGCCAATTGCTTATGCAAGCAGAACTTTGAACAACTCAGAAATCAATTACTCAACAATTGAGACAGAATTACTGGCAATAGTATGGGCTGTCAAATATTTTCGCCCGTATTTATTTGGACGACGCTTTACTATTATTACTGATCATAAACCACTACAGTAGTTATTTTCATTGAAAGATCCCAACTCCAAACTAGTAAGATGGCGCTTGAAACTAGAAGAATATGATTATGAAATCATTTATAAAAAAGGATCTTTAAATACAAATTGTGATACATTATCCAGAATAGAACTAAACGTCAATGAAACAAAAAATTTGGAAAACACAAAAAATATTTTTGAATATATGGAAACACTTAATGAACAAGCTCAACAAGATCTTAATAATGAACCAGATACAGAATCGCTGATTGTTGAAATTGATGAAGATAATAGACAAGAAGAAAAAATAAGATTATAAGAACAAAGTAAAGAAGAAACAATAAATAAAGAAGAATATTTTGCCCATTTATAAATCCTATTAGAAGAAAAATAATTTAAATTGGGGGAAGCTGATAATTAAAACATTGTGGTGTATTTGGAAAAAGTAATTTCACAAAAACAAGGATAATCGAGGCTGACAACGAAGATATTAAGTGGTGATCAAACCGTTTATTTTGGAAAACAGTTTCATTTAGGCATTCAGTGACAGAAAGGATCCAAATGTTGTTAATCTAATTTAATTATTGTAAGAATTTTAATAAGATAGGTTGTTCTAAATTTATATTGTCTATAATAGATATATATGTGTGTTATATATACATAATAATTATAATAAAGATAATTTAAAAAAGTACTTACAAACTAATTCTGTGAGTGATGTGATTGCACATACAATATACGTTTCTACTTGGATTTTCAATAGTAATCTTTTTGATATTATGAGGTAGTTTAATTACACCTAAATAAAATAAGTTCATTTAATTTTTAAGGATCCTCTCTAATAGTATCTTGAATGAAGAACAGAAACTTGCAGTAAAAAATATTGTAAAATGTAGGAACAGTCCCTTTATAATTTTTGGTCCTCCAGGAACCGGAAAAACAATAACAGTAGTGGAATCCGTATATCAGGTAAGTCAACCCCTTTAAACCTTAAAATATAACGAAAATTAATATATATATATATATATATATATATATATATATATATATATATATATATATATATATATATATATATATATATATATATTGATGAGACAATTGTTAATTAAGTCCTGTGTCGTATCGACTGTCACTTATCGAAACGGCACCTGTTTTAATAACTTCTTCTTTTTGTTAGTATAACATATAGTAACAACATAGTGGTGTTTTTTGTTACTATGTGCAAAAAAGTTTTTTTTAACGTTGGAAATGTTTGGTAGCTTTGAACTTAAAACGCAAAGGTTTACCCAAGGTTAATCGAAAAACCCAATGTAACTACATTTAAAAGAAGTAATACTTTGAATTATCGGCAATAACTAAATTTTTTGATTGTTATAAAGTTTGAATGTGAGGTTCTGTTTTCTTAGAAAGCAAGCGCTGACAATTACAAGTAGTTCTTTTGAATAATTATGTAGTTAAAGTTCATTGGTAAAACCGATGAAGTTAGATCCCAGTTTGGGAGATATTATTTTAGAATTGTCTTAATTGAAATTCTTTTTTAATTAGCCTATCCTGTTCATGTATTATTATAATAATATCTTATTGAGATGTACCTATCTAAGAAAAGCAAGGGTATGATATCTTTTTTAGTTAATGAAAATTATTATTAAAGTAGGTTAGTTGTTAATAGATATATCAGTCAAGTTAGTTATCTATGATGTTGTATTGTTCTTGGTATCTGATTTAAGTAAGAAGTGGTATATATTGCTTAGATTCGTAATGTCACTCTTAACATTGATGGAAAAATCGTTAAGGGGACAGTTTCATGCGGAACTCTCAAAAAATCAATTTTTTAATTTTTTTTTATGAATCGCTTCCATTTACATTCAAAAACTCCCTCCTAAAATTTTAAAAAGAAATTTCCACTAGAATATAAATAGTTATTTTATTAACGTCATCTACGCACGTATGAAAACCGGTTTCTCTCCGCGCGGCGAGCGCGAGGCTCCAGCTGTTCTTGCTTTTGTGTATATGTTGTATATACGTTGGGTATGTATTAGTGATTCATTTGTATATAGTATGTATATCAGTATAACGTTTGGCAGTTACTATACACATTTGGAATTTTAAATCCAGAACATAGGATTTTTTACAAATACTAAGATTCTCTGCGTTGCAATTAACCAGTGTTTCTTTATAACGTCGCGATGTTTTATAACTAATTTATTTGTTCCACTGGATTTATAGTTCCACTTCTCCTCAACGGTTTATAGTAGCGTATATGGTACGCCGACAGTGTTGCTGCGTCTACCGATTTTTCCTGAAAGTCCGGTTTTGTGCAGATAATAAATAATGTTTTATTAACATCAATTTTGTTTGTGTCCATTAGGTATTATTTGAGTTATAAAATTTATACTTAAATACATTTAATAATCTAAATATTGTTTATTAATTTCAAATTAAAAAGAGTGTAATATAATTATTTTATTTTTAAAATTCCTTTTTATTTTTAATTTTAGAAATCAACTTTTTTTCAAGCCGTTTTGGCAATAAAACAATAATTTTTTTAGTTATAAAATATTTTCATATCTACATTTATAAATTAGTACGTTTTCGTTGAATTGACATGCGATCTAGGTGTGTTCCGTTTTTACACTTACACTGGCAGCATCGCGGCGTGAATTGAGAGTGAGACCAATGACGTATAATATATAGACTCAGTGAACGCTTTAAAAAGTGTCCAAAACATGAATACCTTTGTTATTGTTTATTGTTTTGATACGATGGTGCACGAAGTTCATGATTTCTTACGAAGCATCACGAAGTTGATCTAGTGTTTGAAAACATCATGGACGTATGAAAACATTTTCTCCATTTTGTGTGACAAGCAAATTTTATTTTAAATTGTTGAGAGTTATTTACTTACTATTTTAGTAAAATGCCATACTATCTTATCGAAATAATTAGTTCTCTTATAGACGGGAACAAAAAGAAATCATAAATATTTAATTTTAATTAAAAAATAATTATTGTCATTAACATATAAATGAGCACGCCGCTGTTCTGATAAACATACCTTCAACCTTGAGCCGAGATCTTTCGGACACTCGATTCTATTCGCTCTGTGCGTGACTGATGCGACACCTACCGCCTTCATCTGACAATTTTGGAGTCCCAATTTTCAGGTTAAATATATGACATATGTTTGACATTGTTAAATACATGCGAAATTGACAATTATTAATAAATTAGTTTTTTAACTATATTTTTTCAGTTTATGGACAAAATAAATGTAGTATTAAAAACTGAGTTTCTCAAAATTCATCATAATATATCTTTTCAACTCCAAACGAAAAAAGAAAGCGAAAAATCTAGTACTGGCAAATCAAGTTTTTCACGCAAAAGAGCATATAATTAAAAACAATAATAGTAAAAGTTATGATATAAAAGCTAAAGTCATCTGCAGTTAGCTTGAAGCCTTATGAAATATCATTCAAGGTAAATTATTTAAATTGTTCCTATTTCAATTGCATAAAAATGAAATTATGTGATATTTACTTTTTCATATTAATAGCACGAATTCATCTTTTTCTTTTCTTCAATTTATATGTAATCTTTGGGAACCTATAAAAACTACACTCACTGTTTTTGCTATTATTAGCAGAATTAAATACGCAACATGTATTTGCACACATTTTTGATAAAACTTATGCGTAAAAATATTTTGTCCAATATTCCAATTTTGTCATATTTCGCCGCTACGCACGCTGACATCGTTTCAATGTACCCCTACCATGGTCACGCACGGAGCGAATTGCGAGAATAGGGGACTGCGTAGTCTATATATTATACGTCATTGAGTGAGACTCCAGTCAAACAAATGAATTAATTATAAAACATCGCGACGTTGTACTAAAATTTACAGCTTTACAAATCCATGTACAACAACTGTTGGATGAAGACGGTCCTCAATATTCACCAGGAATGGCCGATTAAACGTGAGTATAAAGTTATCAGCCTTTTATTCACGAAAATTATGTAAAAAAATCTTTAAATGCTTTTTTCTCAAAAGTAACATTTTCAAACTGGTCAGACACTTTTCTCCGAACCTTCTTAACCGATTTTAAAAAACCAAAAATTTTTCGAATGTATATAGAAATTACTAGATGATAAACCTTTAAAATATTTAAAAACCACCCTCCCTTTTATTATATATGGGTAAATCCACCGAAAAATATAGTGATTTTTCGACTTTTTTGAAAAAATTCGTATAAACTCTTCAAAATAATATAGTTTGCATATTTTAAAGGTTTATCATCTAGTTTTGAGTCTCACGAATACAACCCATTCTGAATTTTTTGAATATCTGTTACAGGTGACCCACAAAGTGTCTTACCACCAAAAACGCAATTTTTACTACACGCCGTTTACAGGACACCAATGACGTTAAAATCGCTATTAAAAATTTTTATTATGTACTTTAAGACTTACTTAATTATCTCCAAAAGGAATTTAGTTTTTTTTCTGCTTTAATTTTGAAATGCGTCTTTTTTTAATCGTATGAGACTGTCCCCTTAAGGAAAATATAAGACATTTCACTGAACTCTCTTTTAGATTTATTGTTCTCACGGTGGAGAATTGTAGTGTTCGTATAGTCCATGAGATGACCAGTGGAATGGTCATGTTTGGCTAATGCACAGCGGTCAGGGTGAAGTCGAGAATCACTTTTGTGTAGTGTAATACGTGATTTCAATAATTGAGATGTTTGGCCGATGTAGGAATTGCTGCAAGAGAGGCATGGAATGTTGTAGACAATATTACTAAGCCTACCTATGGGAGTCTTATCTTTTATCTTCGAATAAAGATTATTAATTGTTAGGGCTGATCTACAAGCCACATTAAGTTTAATGTTATTATTATTATTCCCAAAGCTATTTTCAACACTTTTTAGAATCCTTGTTAATCCCGGAGTGATATCTCTGAAAAAGGGTAATGAAAAATATTTATTGATAGGAGTATCCGAGACTGGGTTCCCACTTAAGACATCAGGATCAGCATTGTTAGTCACGATGGAAGGTGAAGTATCTTCGTTATGGATAGTGTTAAACAAAATCTTATTTACTAATGGTGTTGGATAAGAGTTTGAAATAAAAAGTTTCTGAAGGATTTGTAGGTTTTTTGTATGAAATGAAGGATGTGATAGTTTTATTACTCTATTTTTCATCTATTTGATTAAGTTGACTTTGGTAGAGTTATTATGGTAAGAGTGGTAGTTAAGGTATCTACCAGAATGGGTCGGTTTTTGATACCAATCTAATTTAATGTTGTTGTTTTCCCTAATCATTCTTATGTCGAGAAAGGGGACGGAACAATTACCATCTTCCCTCTCTATAGTGAACTGGATGTAGGGGTCATAACTATTGAAAGTGTCTAATAGTTCATCTACCTTGTCATTGGGTATAGCCAAAATTATATCATCAACATATTTTTTAATAAATGGAATTTGAAAGGATAGTAAAGCAATGACTGAGATAATAATACATGAACAATAGACGAATTAAAAAAGAATTTCAATTAAGAAAATTCTAAAATAATATCTCCCCAAACTGGGATCTAACTTCATCGGTTTTACCAATGAACCTTAACGACATAAATATTCAAAAGGCATACTTGTAATTGTCAGTGCTTGCGTTATAAGAAAACAGAACCTCACATTCAAACTTTATAACAATCAAAAAATTTAGTTATTGCCGATAATTCAAAGTATTACTTCCTTTAAATGTAGTTACATTGGGTTTTTCGATTAACCTTGGGTAAACCTTTGCGTTTTAAGTTCAAAACTACCATACATTTCCAACGTTAAAAAAACTTTTTTTGCACATAGTAACAAAAACACCACTATGTTATTACTCGATATAACTATAACTAAAATTTACGGTAAGATAAATGTCTCATTAGATAATATATGGTAGCTAATTATAATTTATTTTCTTTCAGCCCTAAAGAAGCCAAATTAATTCTCTTTGGCGAAAACCTTCGGCGAAATAATTGATACACATTAGAGTTTTTCTTGCAGATTTCCTCAATATTTAAGAGATTACTATTTAACTTATCTGCAAAGATTATATATATATATATATATATATATATATATATATATATATATATATATATATATATATATATATATATATATATATATGTATGAGGAAACATAAAGTCAGGAGATTTCTTATCATCATTTAATGTTTCTAGCATGGTGTGCTGCAACTATCGTGTTTTGAAAATGTTTTTCATTCAAAGGCGACAAGTCTCATGGTTTTACACATAACGGTAGTGTAAAGAGTAATTTAAAGCGTATTTGAATATTTTTAAAAGTTTATTCATATTGTGTAAATCATCGTACATTAAGACCATTCTTTTATTTCAGATTTGGAAAAAATATCCTAACTCCAGAATATTAATTTGTGCTCCTTCCAACGCTGCAACTAACGAAGTCGCTGTACGGTTAAGAAAAATTATTCCCAAAAGCGAAATATTTAGACATATTGGGTATATCTATGCCCATAACAAAACTGAACTCCAGGGAATAGAAGATATTGTAAATCTAGACAAGCATGGTGAATTTTACGAACCATCTATGGAAGAATTGCTTAAGTACAGAGTTTTGCTAACAACTGTAGTTACAAGTGCAAGGTATGTGATAATATCAGTGATAGTTTATTGCAATATTAATATAATTCATGCATGGATATGAAAATACGAGTAAATTACTGTAAATGACTGCGGTTTGTAGTTTTGGTTCTTTCGTGTTGTTTGTAGTGTTATGTCGGTTTATAGGCTGTGGTTTGGAATTATTTTTACCTGATGTTCAGTCCACAATTTGTGATAAGTTTAATTAAAATAAAAATACATTTGGACCAAATAAAAAGCAAAATAAAGTTATGTATACGGCCTGGACGCACAGCTCGGCGACCCACTCTTTAATACCTGCGAATATTTTTTTTAGATTTTAGCTTTTTTAAAAACTTTAGCCACGTAATTACATACAAATATTAGTATTAGTTTATTCAGGATTGTACTAGGAGGACACTTTTTACGCTCAGGACTTTATTAGACAAGTTTATTATGACATTCAAGACATAAACCATCTGCGAAAAGTAAAATAGAATTAATGTCATAAAATTTAAACAACAATTACGGTGTGTTAATACACTCACTACACTACTTGGGGTATATGGGTTGTGTTATAAAGGAGCACCTTTTATCAAAACGACCACATCGAGCATCATAGACGGGAGATGGTTTTTGATAACTGGTCCTCATAAGACACCTTATGGCTCCACCTGCCATACCCTGGGCAAATGAATTGGTCTGCAGGCTAGACTAAGTGAGTGTAGACAGAACGGCTACAGGCGGATGAGCTGATAGTTGGAAGGGCCTAAGGTTGATAAATCGGTCTTAAAGGCGGAGGAACCTATTAACAATGGTCAACGGCATAAAGATGCAGAAGGCACCGGGGAACCACTGCATTAAAGACTCGGAGAGTACCCCTAGTATAATCAACAATAGGATAACTAGTCAAAGAGAAGATAATACTGATTATGGGATTCGGATACCAAGATCCGGCAGAGAAGGACAATCTCAAGAAGGCAATGCCTTCTCGGTCGACAACACACGAAATCCCTGCCAATCTGGTGCAAAAAAATGCTTAAGATCTGCACATGGAATGTTAAAACATTATATGAGGCCAGTAAGACTCATAATACAATCAAGGAGATGGATAGACTATCAATAAACATCATGGTAATAAGCGAAATAAGATGAACGGACTCTGGGAAATGTGAAATTAACAATCATCACATGTATTATTCAGGTAACTCCAACGAAATAGGTACACAAAAATGTAGTAGGTATAATTTTACATCAAGAAATTGGCCAGACATTTTAAAAACGTTGGACCCATATCGGAAAGAATGCTCCTCCTTCAACTTAATACCTACCGAATAACAACTAACATTATTCAGGTAAGCATATGCCCCTACCACTGACAAACTAGATGACATAAGTGAAGCATTCTATAATGAATTATCCAACACCTTGAAACACCTTCCCAAAAAGGATTTAACCTTGATTATGGATAATGTAAATGTCAAAATTGGTACGGGACAATGGGGAGAGTTCATAGGACAATTTGAGCTTGGAGAAAGAAATGAACGAGGAGACCGATTGGTGTAATTTGTATCAAAAAAAGTGTTTTTAATTACTAACACTTACTTCATACTCCCATACAGAAGATTATACACGTGGAAATTACCTCAAGATACTTCAGGCCACATAGTTAGAAATCAAATAGATTACATTATGATTAATAAAAGATTCCGTAACAGCATTTTATCAATCAAAATATATCCAGGAGCCGAAATCAAGTCAGATCACTACCCACTGATTTGCAAAATGATGGTCAGGCTAAAGAAGATTCGACGCAGTGTCAAAACAAAATATGACATCAGGCTACTCAAAAACCAACGCACAGAACAGAATATAAAACAGTATATATATAGCAATTTAAATACCGTTATTCAAACTGATTTATTAGACCAGGAGCTTAAAAAACTGCATAGAGTTTCACAAGACATATAAAAGAAATTCCTCAAACTACCAAAAATTAAGAAAAAATCGTGGATTACCAATGAGATTCTCGATATAATGGAATAGAGGCAAAAGGTGAAAGATAAGGACAAGATATTATACAGAAGAATAGACAAAGAAATCAAACAAGCAATCAGAACGGCTAAGGACACACAGCTGAGAGAACAATGTGCGGAAATACTATACAACATAGCTATTACAAAAGAACTACGAGTTCATTTAATAGGCACAAAAAAGTTAAAGAAGTGTGGGCTTATACAAGCCTAGAAGAGTTAAATGTTTGGCACACAACCAAGGTAATCCACTACTAAGTATGGAAGAGAGATTAGACACTTGGAAGAAATCTGTGAAAGTAACATTTGCAGATGAATTACCATTGAAGACATAAAATGCCAAACAGGACCCCCGATTACCATTGAAGAAGTCACATCAGCTATAAGAAAATCTAAAGATGGTAGAGCTGTAGGGCTTGAAAAATTTTATACAGAATTCTTTAAACTTGTGGACGAACAAGGAAAATAATGAATAAGGACTATATTTAACAAAATATATATTGTACCGTTTTTAAATAAAACGAGCTCTTCGAATTTATATAAATATATTTATTTATAACTTTACAGTTCGGTATTCTCTTATCAACTAAACTTAACTCCTAATTTCGTTACATATATATACCAAAGTTACTATGTTCTAGAAAGTTCCCACCTCTAATTCGCGTACGTGACTGGTTTTTCCGGAAACATCAAGTCGCTTTCGAGATGCGCTATACGGGACACGCTGAATGGATGTTCGTAACAATATGACTGGAAATATTCCCCAAAGCCGGTTAAAGTCAACCTATACCAACAACATTAAATGCAAAAACATGCGAAGACTACAGAATAATTAGCCTAATGAGTCACTTACTTAAAACGTTTTTAAAAGTGATACATAACAGGATATATAAAAAATGCGATGAACAAGCGTCATGGACACAATTTGGATTCCGCGATACCTTAGGCACCCGAGAAGCTCTGTTCGCTATACAAGTGCTTATCTAGAGGTGGAGGGATGTCAACTGTGATGTATATATGTATTTTATATAGATTACAGAAAGGCATTTGATAGAGTAAAACATAACAGGCTCATATCCATCTTGAAAGAAGTGGGCTTGGATGATAGGGACTTGCGAATTATATATAATTTATATTACAATCAATCTGTCAACATTAAAGTGGATGACGAGTTGACACAGACAATCTCCATGGATAGAGGAGTGAGACAAGGATGCATGCTCTTAATTTGGTGAGATCACAATTTACAAACTCCCTATGTGATTAACAAGGATCATGTTTTTATTTTTCAAGAAGTAAAAATTTTGGAAAGAGCAATTAATTTACTTACAGAACTTAGACAATTTAAAGCAATGGTTTGGATAAAAAAATCAAGTTAACCACGAGTATTAAGTTTTATTGTTTATATTAGGTTTTTCTAAATGTTAATTTTCATTTTTAGATTGTCTTGAGAAAGAAAATAAAATTTCCGAAAATATAATTAAGCTCAAATAATTTTACGTTTAGCCCAAAATAAATTGACTGCATTTCCCAATGTTTTCCCAATATGTATTATTCCTTTATATCTAAATAATTATTTAAATTAAAATTAAAATTTAGACTCGTCAATGGTGGAGTTCCTTCCAATCATTTTTCGCACATATTTATCGACGAAAGTGGATATGCCACAGAGACGCAAACACTTATTCCAATTGCAGGGATTGCATCGAATAGTGAAAAGGAAGGCATGGTTACTGCTCAATTAGTACTCGCTGGAGATCCCAAACAACTAGGACCGTTGGTTCATTCTGGAATTGCTGAATATTGCGGATACGGTAAGTAACTAAACAATATCCTCTTCTCTCATTTATTTTAGTTTTTCTGCTTTCTATTTGCCGCAATTTAAAACCATCTTTTTTTCCCACGCTTATCTTTATCAGCAGCTCTCTTTCTCTTTATCTCTCCCTCTCTCCGTTAATATGGGATTTCTTTAGATATATATCTACAACATAATTCAGTATGGGATTTTATACTTTTTGTCTTTCAATTTGTTATTGATAAAATTAGATTGCTCGCATAATTTAAAACTAATTGAGAAATCAGTATATTATAGGTGTCCGATATACCTACTTATTACACTAATATTTTTTTTCGTCAACACTTTCTCCGCTTTGTCGGAGAAAATTTATTCAAAACTCTTACATCCTTAACTGTATCTTTCTGGGAATATCCGTCTTCCACTCTTCTCTTTGAGGATCATTTTTGTCAACACCATGTTGAAAATTTATTCAAAACTCTTACATCCTTAACTATATCTTTCCGATTAGATATTATGAAATCAATCTCATTTTTTGTTTTTTTTTTTGTTCGAACTTTTCCATGTCCACTTACGTTAAAGTCTTTTTTCTCAAGAATGAGTTCATCACAAAGAAATTCTCCTCATGTAAGAAGTCCAGAACCTTGTTACCTCTCTCAATTCTTTCATCAAATCCAAAGTTTTGGTGGTGAAATCTCCAACTATCATTGTATAATAGGTTTTTGAAGATGGTATACCTGCTCTAATATCTTCATAAAATTGATTAGATTCCTCATCTAAGTGGCCCGTAGTTGGTGCCTAAGTCTGTATAATTTTAAGTTTGTATCTTTGATTTAATTGAATATAACATGATAATGACTCTGATACATACACTTTGTATTGTAATTATATTTGGTGTCCATTTTTTATGGATTAAAAACCAACTCCCCCGACGGATGACCCTTCGTTTTCTCTGAAATGGAACATATTTTTATTTAACTTCGCTTATACCGACTACGTCCCATTTTATCTGTTTTAGTTCTTCCTCCAGTTCTATCGGTGATGCTTATGTTTATAGATTTTTTACGTTATAGGCACGTATGTGCATTTGTTGTTTGTTATGGTGGCCTGATCTCTTCCGGTGATTCTTAGTACCCTCTGCTTCAACTCTGTTTTAACCGCCACCTTGGTCAGGGACATGGGAACAACCGGGGACTGAGGTCCGTACACGTTATATATCCATCATGATGGGAAATTTGGCATTTAAACCCCATAATAATCTAGCATGTTGGCGAGTTTTAGAGTATGTGTAGTAGACGGAAATATAGTGACCTGTCTGCCCTAGAAAACCTAATAGCCCTTCGGGATCGGAAAAAACAAGAGTTAGTCAAGAGTGGCTGATAGAAAAGATTAAAGACATTTCATCATCATCAATGGCGCTACAATTCTTCGTGAGTCTTTGCCGCGATTACCATTTAAACCCCATACTAATCTAGCATGTTGGCGAGTTTTAGAGTATGTGTAGTAGACGGAAATATAGTGACCTGTCTGCCCTCGAAAACCTAATAGCCCTTCGGGATCGGAAAAAAACAAGAGTTAGTCAAGAGTGGCCGATAGAAAAGATTAAAGACATTTTATCATCATCGTTAGTCAAGGCAAACGCTTTGCCGCGTTTACCATTGCCTTCCATGTTTGTCGGTCCTGTGCCAGTAATTCCCATTGTCGCACTCCCATCTTCTCTAGATCTTCTCTGACTGCATCTTTCCACCTTTTTCTAGGCCGCCCTACAGACCTTCTTCCATCTAGCCTTTCCCAGAACACATTGTTTATAAGGCGATTGTCGTTACTGCGTATCACATGTCCTGCCCATCTAAGTCTATTGGCCTTTATATATCTGACTAGATTTTCTTTTCCGAATAGAGACTCTAGCTCGTTATTGTATCTGCCCCTCCATTCGTTTGTCACGCTGTCTGTGCAAGGGCCATATATATTAAAGACATTTCACTTAAGACAAATTAAAAAAGAGTCAAATGTGAAAGCATTTATGATTCTCCAGGTACGTTTCATGAGAGTATGAGTATTGATACACTTGTGTTTCCGTTCATACCTCCGGGTGATGGTTACAGACAATATGACTCATCCAGCATGCCATAGCATATAGGATGAGGCACATGCCATTTTTTCAATGTAGATACGCCTACTCATGGCCTGACAAATTTCTAATAGTAGTAATCCATAAAACAAAATGATCAAAAACTAATTTATATTATTGGTTACACGATGTTATTTTTGGTTTTTATTTTAAGTAAAATCATCAAATATGTATCCGATATAAATTACATTGAATCTAATGTGCGAATACCTCTCACACCTTGCCAAAGCACGTTAACATTTTCGGTGACTTGATGACCTATTGGTTATGTTCGTCTCATGCTATATTTACCTGTAGGTATAAAATAAATATTTCCAAAGTTCATAAAGTTATACAGAATGTTCTCAGGATATAAAGAATATGATATTTTAATGTATGTCTTTTTGGAAATAAGTTCAGTTCAACAAGATCAGGTCCCATCATCAAAACATATTTTAGGATACTGAATCGAAAGACGAATATTTTTCATTTAACATTAGGAACGGTTTTATCCTTTTAATTATTATATTATACATATTCCAATATTTTTTTACAATAATGTGTTTATTTTAGGTAAATCAATGCTAGAAAGACTTATTTACACTAAAGTATATTTTAACAATGAAACCAATTCGTTTGATAACCGTTGTGTAACAAAATTAGTCAGAAATTATAGATCCCATGAATCGATTCTTAAACCATCAAGCAAATTATTTTATGATAATGAGCTAATAGCAGCTGGTAATGCATTTACTGATTTGTTCATCGATTCTGATATTCTTATAAATAAGAAGTTTCCGATTATTTTCCACAATGTCGAAGGTGAAGACATAAGAGATAAGACATCTCCAAGGTAAGCAATAAGTAAATTATTTGAATTAGAAAATTCCTTAGTAAAAGGGGCCAAGAGAAATCGCTGGAAATAACTTTGATGTTTTTGGGTTAACCGCTAGGGGGCGTAACCTGCGAAGAAAATTTTGAAAATCAGTTTTTTGGGAAATTTGCCCAATTATACCAAGTGTTAAATAAGTAAACTAGAAAGAGGCCTAAATTCTGCACAAAAGTCCATGGCCTGAATAAACCCATAGACGTCGCTCTATAACTCCTCTTCCCCTAGAGAAACTCCTTGTGGGAGGTGAATTTTCGAACTGGAATCGTCTGGGTCCTGTATGTTTGACATTTTTATGTCTTCCTTTCTTTTGGTTTCTTTTCTCGTTCTTATCGTTATTTTCTTATAGATAATGTAGATGATTATTACAACGATGGCAAGATATAATATGATCGTCCAAATGCTGGGAATGTGGTAATTTCTTCTTTGTTCCATGATGAGTGTAATTCTGTTTGTGGGATTTTTTTCAAATTTTAAATTCTTCAAAGTTATTTTCATAGGTGAAACGCTTAATTCTTTGAACTTTAATTTTGGCTCGGTGATTAAAATTGGTTGTCCAAAGGTTCGATCTTGGAACAACAATCCTTGGTTTCTGAAAAGGATTGCACATTTGTGTATTGTGTATTTTCGATCAGAAAGATGCCTGTCAGTGTTTAATTTGAATTCGTTTAGAGCATTTGAAAGTTAATTTTTCTTCCATAGGAAATATTACCAAAAACTGGTTCATCTCTGGTATGATTTTGAAAACATTGAAAAATTTTACCGTGGGTGCAGATGTCGTTGAGAGGTATTATTGTATTTTTACTTTTTGACAAATATCTTGTTATTAGGTATTATTATTATTCTCACTTACCAAAGAAGAATTGTCCGTTCATGTAAGCTGCTTCACTTAGAAGGTTTGACTAAGCAGGTATCTTCGATATTCACTAGAAAAGTCCACTTAACACGATTCCTGTTATAAAGGGCTATTTAATCCACCCACAGGAGTATAATGCTGTCGAATTGGGGTCAATAAATCGTTGAAACGAACCGAATTTATATTCGTTAATCCCGTTTGACCTAGCTACTGACTGCGCTACTCAAATTTGGGAATGCCAAAAGTCCTTTTTTAAAAAAAGAATTTATTAGAGCTAAAACGACTGATTACAATAAAATCAGATTCTAAACTGAATAAAATATTAGTTAAAATCAAACATATACAGTTGCAATTATACAATTCACAATATTACGAAACATACCGTCAGCACTCCTAAATTCAATGTCTTTGACCATGTCAGCACTCCTAAGTCCATGGCCAGAATAAACCATAGGCGTCGCTCTATAACTTGTTTTTCTAAGGATGCAAGGCGAACAGTCGTTATTCTCTGGTGGTTCCCTAGAGGTAGTAAGCAGTAGAAGCGAATGTTTGTGAGTTTTCGTGGAGTAAGTGTATCTGACAGAAGCTGATCCAGTAAAATATTGTAAGTTATATCTTTCTACTTACATTCCAACAGTCACTGTTCAGGCCAGAACGAGAGATTCAGTTTATCGAGAGGAGAAGAGGCTAGCATCATTTGAACGATACGTGCATTTGAAGGAGATCATTAAAGACGATAGACTCGCAATAATTTGTTGTAAGATTGCTGATTACCTAGGGGGCTGCTAAGAATAGATAGTGTAGGCTACAAGGAACAAGGATTTGGACAACTCATCATCAGAGAGATAGTTTTACCATTCGTCAGTTTTCTTTATTAACAACACATTTTTTTAACAATTGCTTTAGAAAAGATAGGAATATTCTGATCAGGAGATTTAGAACAACAATTTTAATTTGAAATTTTAATTTATATTGTATTATGTGAGATATTTTTTATTGAAGATATTTGAGTGTGAATTTTATTTCAATATATAATGTATCATATATGTTTTATTATTCCGGTATTCTTTGGACCTTACCTATCATATGTAAAACATAGATATTGAAGCACGAGTATAACACTGAGATAAGAAAATTAAATATTGTGATAGAATCATAATTGCATCATTTAAGTAAGTTTAATTAAGTTTAATTAATTAATTAATTCGCTAATTTTTTGGCGCACCTCAGACTTTTAATATAACATTAATATACAGTGTGGACACCACCTATGGAATAAAATTGTTTGTGTCCTTATTTTAGAAAATAATAAAAAACGTTGAGATACGTTAACTTTTAAATTTAAATGTACGCTTTTTAGACATAAATTTGAATGTACAGGGTGATCAATGCAAGTCTGGCATAGTGCATAATCTGTATTTTAAATTAAACACCCTGTATATTTTCATGTTTTTAAAAGCTCCTTAACAACCTGATTTCAACGAACTATATTATGTAGGGTTTATGATGAATAATACAAGGTGAAATTTTGAAATTAGGTATTTTCTTCAAGACAATGAATTCATAGAATACCCGAGGTAATTAATTGGATTACATTAAAATAAATGCTCAACATATTCTCCACCTTGTTGTTGGCAATAACACAGTCTCCTATAAAACTCATTCCGAACTTTGTTTAAAGTTTGAGGTGAAATATTCCGTATTTCTGTAGTTATCCTTTCTTTTTGAGGTCTTCAATGATAGTTGATTGTGTTGTATATACTTTATTCTTGCGATAACCCCACAAAAAATCCAAAGGCGTAAGATCTGGCGACCTAGCTGGCCACTCAATAGTCCCCTTTATCAAATCCACTTATTGAAGAAGATTTCATTCAAGTAATTTCTCACCATTAAAGCATAATGGGGTGTTGCACCGTCCTGCTGGAACCAGACAGTTTTATGCAGTAGGGTCGGATCTATTGGATTGGGATATAAGTTAGCCAACTAAGGAAGAACATCGTCTCTTAGCATGCTTAAATATTTTTCCGCTGTAAAATTATCATCTATAAATATACGACCAATAATATGATCTCCTATAATACCTGCTCAAACATTCAACTTTTGAGGATACTGATTGTGTGTCTCATCCAATGAGAATTCTCCGCTGACCAATATCTACAGTTTTGTCAGTTTACCTCTCCGTTCAATGTAAATGTTGATTCATCAGAAAAAATAATTGTGCCAAGAGCTATTTCATTTGTTAATTTTATCCATCATTCTTTTGCAGAAATCAATTCTACGATCCGGATCGTCTTCTGTTTGCTCCTGCACAAATGTCAATTTATTTGGATGAAGTTTTCTTCATGGAGACACCTTAGGACAGTTGTGTGACTCACATTATTTTGACGTGCAATTTGACGTGAACTTGACGTTGGATTCTCTGAGACACATAACAAAATATCCACTTTCATTTCATCTTCAATGAAGTTCGATTTTCTTTTTAATGGTTTAATATGTCCAAGTTCTCTGAATTGTGCGTAAAGTTTAGACACAGTACCTTGTGAAATATTAGGTAACTGAGGATACCTCTGATTAAATAAGTTTGCTACTTCAACTTGATTTCTACAATTCTCCCCGTAACCGATCATCATTAAAATCTCAATTCGGTGGGCCTTAGTTAAATATTTCATTTTTATTTCTGCAAGAAATTAGTTTTTAATTAAGAATTTATTATTTTAATGTAAAATGTCAACAACATGTCAACTGATTGATAACAATCCGCATTATTTACCGATTTAGTTTAATTGGCGGACTATCTATACAGTTTTTACCTATTCACGACAAAAAATGTTAACACGGTTATTAAACAGAAATTTCCCCAATATACAGTGTACTGACACTTACGAGTAGAAGTCTATTGTCTGTATTTAGCTAATTTAAAATAATACCATAACACGTGATAAATTATTAATTTCAAAATTTCACCTTGTATTATTCATTATAGACGCTACATGATATAGTTCATTGAAATTAGGTTGTTAAAAGTATTTTAAAAACATAAAAATATACAGTGTGTTTCATTAAAAATAAGGATTATGGACTATGCCAGACTTGCGTGGATCACCCCGTACATTTAAACTTATGTTTAAAAAGTGCACATTTAAATTTAAAAGTTAACGTGTTCCAGAGTTTTTGATTATTTTCTATAATAAGGACAAAAACAATTTTATTCCATAAGTGGTTTCCACACTGTATATATATATATATATATATATATATATATATATATATATATATATATATATATATATATATATATATATAAGATTCTCAATTCGTAAAAAGTCCATTAAAAAAGAATGATTGGAAACACAGTGTTGTGAAACACTGTGATTGTAAATATTGAATCTGTGAAAATTAGGAGGGAATAATACAATAGAAATAGAAACTCAAAAAGTACAGTTATACTAGGAGATATTAACATTACGATCCAGAGCAATATGAGTACTAATGCTAATGAATGACTACTATGTAACCTAGCAATAGTAAAAAAATCCATAATAATGCTTCAAGCACAAAAAAATCGTAAGTCATAATATGAATAATACCAAGATCAATGAAGAAGGAAATCAAATGAAACATTTTTTAATTTAAACACAATAGAAAAGAAAAATTCTATATGTTTGGTTACATTGTGAAAAAGTCAGATCACTTTCTAATGGAAAATGTTGTGCTGTTGGGCTTGTGCTACGCTAACCCAACCGATTCTCCATGTTGTACTTTTAAAAAATACAGATGCTACTTTTTCGTCCTTTTTTGTATAATTTAACAAGTATAATTTAACCCAGGTCGGGTTGAAACATTGTAAACAAAATTTTATTTTTACACTCGAATAGTGTCAGCATATGACTAACTAATTGTGTTTATCTATTGCATGGAAAGTATATTTATTTTTATTTAAGCCTGTTGATACATAAACAACAAAATCAATTATAATTTGCGAACTAAACAATATTTCTGAAACACAAACTAAACAATAGAAAAAGTGAAATTAAAAAAGTTCTTTTGCGCACTCTTATAAACCCGCTTCTTAAAAGTACGCATTTAGGATTGTAAGATTGCGCAAGTAATTTTATGATATAAGTCACATTTATAAGATCCAAAACCTGTGTAGGCACTGTACTTTTCATGCCACCATTCTGCACATGATATGCACTTAATCCAGTCTTCTGTGATAGGTTCCGTTGCACCCTGGAGAGCTCCAAATTTTCTTATGAAGCGTTGTTTTTGGCTTTGTGAAAATAGCTTTTTAATTTTTTTGTATCTTTTCTGTCGGTCTGAGGTTCACATCTGATTTCCCTTTTAAACTCCCTCCAAAAAGCGTTTGCGGTGGTGGTAGGTTATCGCCAACATCCAGTTTCAGTTTATATTGCGGCTTATTTTTTCTCATTTTCTTTAATTAGTTGGTCCTTATATGAAGAGCTGGTGATAATTTCCGACTTTTTGCTTCTGCGATTTCTGGATCTAACCACAATTAATTTAGACAACGGAGAAATGGTTGTTAATTTAATATAATTTTATGATGTTCTACGAGTGTTTGATAAGTCAAATGTTTTTGTTTCTGAAGCTATATCAACTTTTCTTTCAAAGTTATTGCGGATGTGTTGGAAACCGGATCTGTAAGCTGAGAGGTATTGTTTTTGATCTGTAAAATCTTTCTCGTATAATCGTTTTCAGATGTAGGTATTTCGCTGATTATGGCATCTCTTTCATTAACATGAATATTTTTCTTAGTACTGGAATTCTCAAGAACAATAGTTGGACTGTTAAGAACATTGGGAGTATTTTCAGAGGCTGATACAGACATTTGATGTGTGTGGTTGAATATCGATTTCAGACGTAGAGTTTTTAGTGACTTCTGATTGTACGTTAAAAGCTTCTAGTTCTGTAGTTACTGCAGCTGTAGCAGGTTCTTCTCGTTCTGTGACAAAAGTGGCCATGAAGTCAGCGTCAGTAAATATGTCATTATTAAAGGGTCATATCCCCGTCCCTTTAAAACCTTCAATTGCATTCGTTATAGTAGCAGCTTTAAAGTATACATGAGCAAATAATATTAAATCAATTTGGTAAACCGTAATTACCCGCCCTGGAGTGTTTGTCAGCCATTTTTCACATTCGTTGGAATAAACTACTATGAGGAGGAAGTGTTAATGCTATAATGTTATTTGTCGAAAAAAATCAATTGTTGCAATGGAACAATAGAAAGTGTGATTATCCATTGTAAATAGGACTAGTTGTTTCTTTGTCGGCTTAGCGTGATCTCTAAAATGTGTAGCATATTCAAAAAACAGGTGATTGATAAAACTACTGTAGGATACCAACTGATGATGGTGGAGATCCATCCAAAAGTTCTGCTTCATTCTTTTACGTGGATATATAAATATTGTGCACACAACAGTAACATTTGTTCCCCATTCTGCACTAGATATTTTATTGGCACACCTTTTTCCTTTTCTAGAGAAAACTTTATTTATTATGTATTCATTAACTTCGAGAGATGTTCATAAAACCGCTTACACTGTGGTTCATTAAACCCAATAGCCCTGACGAGGCTAGTAGCGGTGGGTTGCCTCAAATTAACATATTTGAGTTGTTTCAAAAATCCACGTAGCCAGTCCTTGCCTGCCATTTTTGAAGTTCTATCAAGACGATGTTCTAATTTATTTATTTCAGCGAACTCAAACGGTAGACTTCTTAGAGCTCTAGAAGTTAACCAATAAAACATGCTGTCTATTGTTTTTATATAGTTGCACAACACTTCTTCCATTTCTGCTGTTAAACTAATGTGGTGTCTTATCAGCTTTGTAGCTAAAGTTGTTCATTTTAGCCTTTTTCTTAACATACTTTCCGCCTTTCCTATAGATTTTGCCACACTTATCTTACTTTCTCAATTTTCAACCCTTTTTCATGCTGCCCTTATAACCACCGGTGAGCATAAAGCACGCTGAGAAGTTCGTTTTCTGCCAAACATGCTTAAACAAAAGAAAAAATACGGTTAACCCGTTATAAAATAAACCTGGTTTACTCTTACAATATTAATTACAGCACAGTCTTAGAAAACGAACATGTTTTAACAAATGCTACTCCATCTTGGTGCAAAATTGTAAACAACGTTATGATACATACGATTATTCAAAGTTTATTGCAAGTATGGTAAAATATTACCGCGAAATTATTATAAACTACAGTTGTGTAAAATATCAAAAATTTAAAAATATAATAAGAAAATAAAATTAAAGTTACCTATTAACGTTATTATCGGTGTTTATTTGCCTAAAATGCTCAAGACACATACAAACACTTCGAGTAATCGGTACGAACTAAAACTTTGTTCCTATCGACGTATCGACGACGCACTCCAAAAATCGATGAGTGCGCACTCTTAAAGCACTCTACCCTACTTAGTACTAAGTACACAATTCCGTGTACGTGTAAATACCCAATATTTTTCTATAATAATTTACTTGCTGTTTTACATTTTCTGAACATATTTAATAATTGAATTTAACAACCCTAATAGCACATGTACGTCCAGTGGACGTCCATAGTACGTCCCTCGCGGACTTTAGGGACGTCCCTCGAACGTCCGCTTTGGTCCTATTTACGTCCGTTTAACGTCCTATATTGGTCTGAATGTCGCTGCGCCAAACGTCCTATGGACGTCCATTTTACGTCCCGAGCGGACGTAAAATGGACGTACCGGGACGTTAATTGGACCTTAATCGGACGTCCATAATACGTCCAGAGGACTTACTTGACGGACTTTTGTGATGATTTCGGAGATCTATTTTAGCGCTGAGGATGTAAATTAGACGTCAACGCCATTGTATAAAGTACTAAAAGTGGTGTCATCCTGTGCATATTAAGAATGTATTTTGGGAAATAAAACGTAAATGTTTAAAGAAACTTACATTTATTTATATTTATTTATTATTAACAAACGGGACAAATTCACTGTCAAAATTATGCAAAAATGCAACATTATAGAAATATAAAATAATTTTGTGTAATAAAACATAAATGTTTAAAGGAACTAACATTTATTATTACATATATTTATTTATTATTAACAAATGGAACAAATTCACTGTCAAAATTATACAAAAATGCAACATTATAGAAATATAGACAAAATTACAGATAAAATAAAATATACATCGAATAAAATAAATAAGTACACATTTATAATAAGTTTCATTTAGCATTTAAGTGCTTCAAATAGTACCTAAAGCTATTTATAATGAAAGTTTTAGACCATTCTATGTGTGAAACATAATTAGTTCTGTGGTAAGGAACATGGAAATGTAAATTCTGACACAGTGAATGGGAAGGAATATGAAAACAAACTAGCTGAAGCAATTCAGTGGATTGGTTATTTTATAAACAAGTTGAAAAATAAAGATTAAAAGGTAACACTTTTGATAAGAGAATCCAGATTCAAGAAATTGATCATATCAGAATAAGAATATGGTCTACACAATTTACAAGAACAGTTGATGCTTGTAGATGAGTCAGTATAAATCTAATCAACATAAAAATGGTTTTTAATGCAATTATAACATAATCAGTGTAATTAGTTGAAGTTGAACGACTAGACAGTAAGTAAACCACCGTGACCAGTATGAAGCTGATTCTTCAAATTTACTGTCAAAAAATCAGTCAGTAAAGCCTCGACAATTTTAGGAATAGCAGAAAGAATTATAATGGAACGATAATTAGGAATCAATGAGTTAAGGATAAAATCAATAAATAAATTGTGATGAAAAGTGACCCTCAGTCAGAGATTTATAAAAAATAAGCCATAGATGCCTACATAAAAAGAATGCACAATTCCCTAAAAATAAGTTAAGATATTATGTCTAGACCAAGGACTTTATTGGTATTAAGACACTGTAAAGCATGCATCACAAATTTTAATAGTTAAAAAAGTGAATATGGCTGTGACTGATATGGGATCTTTGACTACACTTGTCTACACAAGAGAAAGAAGGATTGTGAATACTGCTAAAGAAATTGACAAAATTGTTGAAATTGTGGTTCTTAAAAACAGAACCATTCAACTTCCCTTATCCCTTCCCATTCTTATTTCCCTTACAATTGTGTGGTCAGCAATTAAAAGCAGACAAGTCAATTGTTGAGTTTTAAAGTTGAAATCATAAGTATGAAAAAGATCAATACTATAATCGTCTACGTGTATCGTGAATATGAACTTTGTCTGTTTTCTTTCAACAGTAGATTAATTTTTAGGTATTTATTTTAAATATATAAAAGAGTCTCAAAAATTGGACTGTTCCTTTGTGTCCATGAACTACACAATTTAATCATTACAAAATTAATCATATTTGCTAATGCAACATGCAAGTTAAATTTTATCTGCCCTCTCTTTAAATATTTCTCAGATATTTCATTATCAAGTTTCAACTTCCTTCCCCATGGCAACGCTGGTTTTGGAGTTTTTCCAAGCAACATCTGAAAACAAAATTAATGTACATTCATAAATTGAACAAACTAATTTCAGATTTAGTTCATTATACTTTGCTTCTTATGAATAAATCATAATTCAAAGTAAAATTAAACACACGAATTTCAAGTGCTGTAGTTTTAATGAATCTCACCTGAATTAGAAGAATGCCAACCCAACCATTGGTATTTATTTCTAATGACCAAATGAGCAGTAATTACACTTTTATACGTAAAAAATAAAAATAACTGTATAAATAAAATATATGGCCAACAACAAACTTTATCTCATAAGCTAGCTGTAGTTCTTAAAGCAATCTCATAGCCAAACCTGAACATTTATGAGTTGGTAAAATTTGCCATCTAAATTACATATAAGAAACAGTTAACAATATGCTTAATCAGCTGTATGTGGCCACTTAAGTGATAGTGTAAATTCTTAAATGTACCTTAAATTGATTTATGTTTATAAGTTACAAACCTTTTAAAATCAGAGCTATATGTGTGTCCTCAAAAACTTTATATTGCTTTTTCCCTAGCCAACTATCTTTTCCTTGAATTTTATTCAGATCAACTTCTTATGGCATCTCCTAACAAATTCATTTATGGTTCTCCTCACCAATTTTGGAAAGCTCATTATCCTAAAATATAAATCAACATGTAACAGTAATCTAACTACCCCACAAACTTGATCATCCATGCTTAATTATTTTAGCTTAAACTATCTAATAAAAAAACAGCCTCTGTTACAAAAATCAATCAAACATTCATTTGCAAATTTTGGTTTCTCGTAACAATGGTAAATGCCTATTAAATCTACAATTTTAGGATATATAAACAAGATAGGATATGACTGACTACTAAAACTCTTTTTTTAGTGGGATTCCATCAAAATGTACACAAATTTCTATAGCATTGTTTTTTTGTGAAGATAAAAATACCATTAAATTTAAATCATATGGATCAGAGTATTTGTTCTCTGGGTGAAGCGAAGCAAGAAGGGTTCTAGCATTTGAACTCAAATGAGAAAGGTCAGGAACTTTTTTATGAATTTTTAATAAATCACCTACATAAGGGATTGGACAAACCTCGATGCCCATGCACTTTTTAGAGCCACACAAGATCGAGAGGAGTATGCCATAATTGTTGTTAACATCCACTAATTGGATAGGGCACCATAAGAAGAAGAATAAATCACCTAGTATTAAAGGCACAAAGTCCAGTTGAATAACTTATTAGAAAAATTAAAAACATCTCGATAAGGTTCTCCAGAATTCTCGTTAAAACCATGTATAGACATTTCTTCAGTTTCATTGAAAGAAGAGCTTTGTAAATGATCACCGGAATGGTCGTCCACGTGGTAATTTGCATTATTTTAGGTACTTAACATGTTAATAAAAAGTTTAAATCGGAAGTATTGTAACCTGAACTATTTGAACTGAATGATCAGTCAGGGATTCCGAATAAAAGTTTGAAGGAGATGGAATATCGGGTTATTAATATTTTCAACAATATTCTCTACGTTTTTCGTAACCTTTCTCTGTCGATGACGCTTAGTAGAAACAAATCGTTTCTTTTAAACATAATAAGTAAAAATACACTTACCTTTATGTAATAAAATAAAACCAATTTCTGAAGTATAACCTAACACGTGGTACCAAACCTTTAACAATATACTATAACACAACACAAAGCCAAGCATCAAAAAACCAATGCACTGTATACTGCTTAAATAGAATTCTTTTATTTCATTTATTAAAGCATTAATAATATAAATATAATTAAACTGTGCCATTTGTTTAAATAGGTACGATATGACAGACAATGACATTATCATCATTATTTTGTTCAGCCAGAGTATATACTACTGACCACTTGTTCATCTTTGAAAAATGATTTCAAGATTCATCTTGTTGATAAAAATCATATTTATACTTATTAGAATTAGCAAACATATATCATCGTGATAACTAGAATAATAAAACAATTGTAACGAATTATCTAGAAATAAAATATTTTTACACTTTACCTTAAAAAAAACATGTTTTGGATATATTAAACTATACAATTTTTAATTCAATCATGATTTAAGCTTTTCGCTTTTAATTATTTTATTAACGTAAATAATTTTTTATTTTATTAAAAATAATTGGTAATGTCAGATGTCCAGAAAACGTCGAGTTCGGACGTCCAGGGACGTCGAGTTGGACGTCCAGGACGTCCGAGTATGGACGTCCATGGAACGTCGAGTACGGACGTCCAGAGAACGTCCATATTTAGTCCACCCAAAGTACGTCCCACTTCGTACGTCCATAGTACGTCCATTTTACGTCCAGGGACGTCCGGACCAAAACTGGACGTATATTGGACGTCCATAGGACGTCGTGTGTTACTAGGGAAGAATATTCAAATATCTCTGTCTGCATACGCCATAATGTTTAAATGAAAATATTCGGAGACATACTCAAGAGAATTGGAAACGAATTTTACTGCGAAATAATATACAGACAAAAACCATGCATAAAACAAATGACTAAGTATGGATGGAGAATAATATTTAAAAGTGCAAAAAAAAAATCCCTATTTTAAAACAGCGCAACAGAGTCTTTAGAAGACAAAGCAAAGAACTTTTAAATAATACGATCCCATTAAAAATTAAGTATACAAAATAATGCTATCTGCCATTTTTTTATTATATCAGTAGAATATCATACAAATTTTGAACAGGCATATTAGTCCAGTTACCTAAAAAATGTTAAATTAATTGAAGTTATCTTGTTTAAAAAATAGTTGGAGGAGACTACGCGAAATACAATATTTCTTTATGTATAATTTAAAGTGTTTTATTCAATACAATTTTTTTGTACATTGACCGGCAAAAAAGTGGCCACCCTATAAATTTCCGAAAATAAAGACTTATTGGAAGTTTTATGCACTGTTTCACATTGTATACTCAACATCTTTCATTTTTAAAACAAAAATGGCCAGTATTGAATTAGAAGGCTACAAAAGAAAATAGTGTGATATCAAAACGAATTACAAACAATAAAAATTACGAGGGCAAAATTGTTTAATATCGGATATGATGCCCTAAAACATCAATATCCGTTAGCATACGATTTGGAAGAGAAAGGGATTAATTTTCAATAAAAACTTGAGAAATACACTAATATTTTTCACGAAGCATGTTTTAAAGCTCTGCAAGACTTTCTGGCTGGCCTGGTTAACTTTAAACCATACGATAAAGTTTATTGCAAATATGTTTGATGATATTCAGATCAGGGCTGCAGGATGGTCATTCTAGAGTATTAATTCCTACTTCCCCCAGGTAATTTGTCAGGATTCGTGCAGTATGCGGCCGTGTATGCATAAAGACAAAATTGTCCCCAATACATGGACCAAATGAAACTACTGCTTCTGTGCAAACATCCTCTATATATCGATGAGCATTCAGGGGGACATTAATGAGTTCAGTTCGAACTTAATATGAGGTTCCAGCTCAAACCATGACACCACCACCGCCAAACTTTCTTCTCTGGGACATACAAGCGTGGCATATCTTTGATTTCTTGTCTCCAAACCCTCTCTTGGCCATCGACAGACTTCAAACAGAACTGCAATTTATCAGTAAAGAGAATTCGACTCAAATCCTGTATATCCCAGTGTTGATGTGTTCGAGCAAAAATTAATCGATTCCTACAGTATCTGGGTTGTAATTCGGGAACAATAGCTGGTCTTCTTGCCACTAGTCCTCTTTCATTGTGGCGTCTTCTAATTGTTCTCTCACTTACATTCTTATTTAAAACAGACGGTTTCTTGCAGAAATAGCAGTCGAATGACGATTTCTTTTAAGTTCCATCACAATAAAACGATCATCTTTTTGCGAGGGAACTCTTCTACGACCGGAACCAAGTCGACATGCGTATGTACCAGTCTCTATAAAGCGATGGAAAGCTCTCCGTTCTGTAGTTCCCCTAATACCTAAGTTTCGGACACATAAACTTGACTTCTTCCGTCTTGTAGAAATGCAATAATTCGAACAATATCTGCTGTAGATAACACGATATCTTAATTATTCATTTAATCGAAATCCACGTTTGAAAAGCTAAATTGCTGTTTAGTTAAATGTTTTCAACTTAAAAGATAAAGAGCGACTACAGAAAATAACAACGTAAACGTAAAAGCTGTCAAAAACAAGCTTACATAAAAGTAACAGTACATAAAACTTTTTATTTTCGGAAATTTATAGGGTCGCCACTTTTTTGCCGGTCAGTGATAAACTTAAAGAGTTTGTAGATATTAATTACCTTTCAAAAACCTTGGAGCAACTGGGAAATTAGGAAACTGAATTTTTAATAAGCGCCTTCAATTTATTTTTAGTTTCTATAATGTCCAAGAAATTGAACAGACTGCGGAATATATTTCAAAACTAATGTCAAATAAAGTAAGGGGAATGACGATTAAAGAAGATCAAATTGGTGTTATTGCTCCATATAGAAAACAGGTAATATTTTTGGATTATTATCTTTATAAAAAGTTATTATATATATATATATATATATATATATATATATATATATATATATATATATTATATATATATTATAATATATATATATATATATATATAATATCTAGGATCCTGTGTTCAACAATGAACCACTCAAAATTTAAAATTGTCTATATCAGTTCCCTTTTAACCTAGAAGCACGAAATTGTACCAGTATAAGTAACACATATTTAGTAATATATTACACATAATTTGGTTAGCAATAAAAATTAATGTTTTTGAGTTATTATTGTTTTTTTCCTTTAAGTGCCGTTGGTTCATTGTGTCCCACGGGTGGTACACAATGAACTAGTGCTGCGTACGCAGTGAACCAAACTGCTTTATTTTAAACATACCTAATAAAAATTAGGTCTACAGAAACAACAGTAAGATTTCAAAGTTTTATTATATAAAAGCAAAATAATAGGTGAAAAGGACAATAAAATTGAAGATAGGTATAATTTCTATCTGATATTTAATAAAGAAAAAGACACTGTAAACGCAAAATAGATTATTGTCGTTTTGTGCTGCCACATAGTTTTGGTCTCGGCAAAATATATTTCACATCTTTCTTGTTGACGGAAGCTATATCAGGAACATTGGGCATAACAAACTGCTCACTATATTTATCCTTAAGTCTTAAAAATGATATGCGATATTCCCCATCTTGTTCTATCTGTAATATCTTCCCCACAAAATATACTATTGACCTTGGTGGATGAAATTCTACCAGGACATAATCTTCTACGTTAGGGTTAAAACCTTGGGTACTAAACAAATTTGGATTTAAAACTGGAAGATCTTGTTCATACTCTCCACTATCACTGTCACTGTCACTCTCAAGGATATCTATTTCATCCTCCTCTGAATCTGTATTATCGTCATTAACAAAACGCACTCTCTTCTTAGCTTGCCTATTTTCATTCATTTGCTTCTTTCTTTTAGCTTCCAACCTTTCTTGTTCAATAATGTTTTTTTCCGGTGTATCTGTGGCAATAATACTTTTTTTACTTTTTCTGTTCTTCCTATTATTTTGACGAGGTTGGGCTTTCAATGCAGGCATAAATTGTTGTGGTGGAATAAATGATGGTCCTGCTTGACTTTCCGTATGTTTGGGGTTTTCTGATTGAATGTTATTAGTTGAAGAACTGTCATTTTCATTTGGCACAGTGATTTCATCGTTATGTTCACCTCCTTGAAGGTCTCTTGTATTATTAGAACTTTCATCATTTGGGCATGGTCTGTTTGTTACCTCACTTGGCAAAAAATCCTCATCTGTAAAGATATCCCGATCAAAGGGATATATACCGCATTTTTTAAAGGCATTGGCTATATTTGTAGGAGTCATGGAACGACTGTGTGCTATTCCAATACATTCAGCTAAATCATAAATAGATATCGGCCTACCAGGATTTCTTAGAAGCCACGACTCTATGGCACTGTTATAATACGTCTTGAACGGCGCATATAAACCAACGTCAAGTGGCTGTAATTTAGCCGATGTGTGGGGATGCAAAGTTACAATATTAACCCCTGCAGCTTTTGCCAAATCTAAGGCTTCGATTGATAAGTGAGATTCATGATTATCGAATATTAAAATTGATGGATTATCATGAGAGCTTCTGCTATGTTTAATGAAATGTTTCATTACCTCTACAAACAACTCCGAATTCATCCATCCTGTCGGCGTAGCAAGGCCTAAAGAGCCAGTGGGGGCGCCTTTTAACATGAAATCCTTATAATTTTTCCGCGGAAAAATTATTGCTGGTGGTAAAGCATAACCACCGGCACATATAAAACAGCACGTTGTTACTAGTGTCCCTTTCTCACCGCTGGTGACTTTACCCAAACACTTTTTCCCTTTTGGTGCCAATATTTTCTGAGTTTTTTGCACCGTTGTGGTTGCAGTTTCATCCAAGTTGTAAATTCTTGTACCGTCAGAAAATGCGGCATTTCGATTTATTACAGCATATAAGTTGTCAAAAAAGCGATTAACATTATCTCTGTTAAATGCTGTCGCACGTGCCAGGCTGCACGGCTCTGGTTTTCTCAGAGACAGATCTGTATGCCTGTTCCTAAAACTTCGGAGCCATTCCCTGCCAGCCATTTCTGCATTCCTCCATGAATCAGGAATTTTGATATTATTCCTTTGAGCCATTTGATATGCAACCTTTCTACATTCGACAGATGTCAATCCATAAAACATAAGTGCACAAGTTTTCAAGTAGGTCTTAAGAGCATCTTCTTGTTCACTTGTGAAAATCATGTTCGTCTCGTAGTTAGGAACAAATCTTATGTTTTCGTTTGGAGCACACTTTCTTTTTTCAACGTATCGCCTTAATGTAGGATATGCTAAATTACTTTCTACTGCTGCTTTTCGAATACTCATACCCCTGGTTACTAAGTCCAATGCTGTCCTCATTTGATCAACAGTATGTGCGCCTTTCTTTCTTTCTATTTTCTTAACGCGACCCATCCTGAAAATAAAAATAAATCTAAAAACTTGGAAGGGTACACAGTGAACCATGATTCATTGTGTCCCAACATAGTTTGATTCATTGTGTACGTACCGCACCTTATAACAATCAAAGACCAATAAGTCATTATCTACAACAGTGTATTTTAGAGTTATATACCAAAACACTAACTAATGTATCAATGTATCGTACCACAGAGAATAAATTAAAATAATTCACCCATGTAAGAAATAAAACCGAAAATGCTTACCTTGAAAATTTTACTCGATGCCTTCAAATTTTTATAATCCGTTATAACACGTGCACATTTCGTGGTGGCAAAACAATAACTGAGATTTAGTTCTAGGTTATCTAGTACATTCGTACAGTGGTGCCGGCGTTTTTCTAAAATGCGTATTATTAACGAAAGATTGATTGGTTCATTGTGTACGTGTGGTTCATTGTTGAACATATGACCCTATATATATATATATATATAATATATATATATATATATATATAATATATATATATATATATATATATATATATATATATATATATGTATATATATATATATATTTATTTATATATATATATATATATATTATATATATAAATATATATATATATATATATATATATATATATATATATTTTTAATATATATATATATATATATATATATATATATATATATATATATATATATTAAAAAACTAAGAAAATTTAGTATTTGAAAATAGTAATCACACTGTATATGATATGGCTAGAAGTCAAAGATGTTAAATTTGATTGATGAAATGATTTTCTAGTGTAGTATCATTTTTAAATAATTTAATATCTTTGACTTTTAGCCATATCATATACAGTGTGAGTACCATTTTCAATTACAAAATTTTCTTATTTTTTTTAATGGTATAATTTTAATTGATTATTTCTTATTCTCACACTTTGTGTCTTCTATAGCGGCAAAATTCGCGATAGATGTCTGAAGCTGTTTATGAAAATAAATTCTTAAATTGCTCATTTACATGCATCTTTCTCTCTCATTCTCAAAATGGTTTGTCAAAATTTATATGCCTATATTCATGCTTTTTTTTGTATAATAAAATGATTTTTTCGTAAAATCGTTATGTTTTTTAAGCCATTTTTTAATACCAACTCTACTTATTATAGTTGATATGTTTACAGGTTGAGAAGCTAAAACAGGCTTGTGCACGAAAGAAATGGAATAATTTGCTAATTGGATCTGTGGAACAGTTTCAGAGAAAAGAGAAACTAATTATCATAATATCTACAGTAAGATCGAAAAATACGAGTAAATTTGAAGAAATTGACAAAATGTGTAATATAGGTTTTTTATCAAATTCAAAGGTACTTTTTTATTTTTTATATTAAGATATCTTTCGTATTTAAAATATATTTATGAAAAATAAGGTAACAAAATTGTAAAAAGGTACGGATTCTAAAGTCTTTAAAACTCACTGAAACATTAGCAAACAGATATAGACTCGCTCGAAGAAAAATTGTAAGATCATTCGGATCTTTCCTCGGATAGAATGGAATCGGAATAGAATTAAAAAACGGGGATGTATATTGAGGGCCGCCAAGAGGGATGAGCGGACCCCGGTAAAAAGTTAAGAACTAACCCTTTGCGAAAAGTAAGGAGAAAAAAAATTGTACAATTTTTATAGAAATAAAATTATCAATAATAAATAATAATTAACAGTTCAAATATAAAATTTATTAAATTTTAATTACATTTATAATAGTAAAAACATTTATATTACATTTATATTAATATTTTATATTGAGATTTTTGATTGTAAGGTTGTCTATAATTTTCGAAAAATTACATAATTTCATTAAATCATGCTCAATGCACGAAGTTTCTAGGCCAGTTAACCGATCCTGATTCATTGTAGATCTCATAGCATTTTTTATGCGAGAAAGACAACTAACTGATCTTTCCGATTTTACGACTGTCACCGGTAATGTAGAAAATATTCTTACGCAATAACGAATTTAGGAAATAATGAGTCCAATTTAAGGAGTTAAATTTTGTTAAGTAAACCTATAGGAGAATGTTGATATTCAAAAATATAACCCTCGTATATTGCTTTCAAATGAAAAATTTGATCTATCAATTCTTCACTGATCTCTTTTTTATAAAACTCGCGCAATATATCATTTTTTGAAGCAAAACTTCTGTACTGGCGTTGTACTCGTAATACTTTTTTATCTAAAACGAAATGCTGAGGCAAGCGTCACGAAACTAGCACCACAAGATGGCGTAGTCATGGGTAGCGTAATAGAATAACGGTTCTTGACATCGGTTCAATACTCCCGATCAATTCGTTTCTAGTCATCATATATTTGCACTAAGCAGGTTTAAATTAAAAACTGTTTCATAATTATTCATATAACAAATGTTAGATAAACGATGCGGAATTAATCCAATATTTGTAAAATGTTGGATTAATTAAAGAACAATTTATGTGCAGTAAATATAAGAAGATGTATTTTATAAGCATAGGTACATTGTTTGAAGGACAGCAAGTAAACGTCAAAACTGTATTTTATATAACGTAGTTTTGGGCAGATCGGACATCAGACATTAAAAATACCGCACAATTAATTTAAAAAAAAAAATAATAAAAGTACTTTATTTAATTTTAAACATATTACAGAAAACGTAGTACGAAGCCTCGGGCTAGTCTACAGTACCGTCTACTGTACCACTTGTTTTCTTAATACTGTCATCATCTTCATCTCGGAATGTCCATACAATCTTAAATAACGAATGAATTTCATTTGTTGTATTTAATCTTCTTGTATAATGTTTTGAACCCCAGTAGACCAACGCGTGGAACTCACTGCATATAGAGAAATACTACATTTTAAATAGTAACTTTTATGGTTTTCACTACTTTCGTGCTCTGTAATTCTACTACATAACTTTCTATAACCAACAATTTTTTGTCCCCAAACAACAGTTGTACATAATGCAGATCTTTGTGAAAGGAGAATATTTGTAAATAGACGACATGGAAAACAAAAAATATTTTAGGCTATGTCTCCATACTACAGTAACGATTTACATTTTTACAAAACGATTACAGTAACGATTTACAAAAACGAACGATGTCGCAACAGCATTAAAACAATAAAATATATTTTAAAATAGTGGTAAAGGTCATATTAAATATAGTCGGTTATTAGTTAAATGCAATATGCAAATAAAGTGAAGAGGAAAGAAAAACGGGAAAATTTAAGTCTTTGGTTTGATCGACGCCGGGCCCCGGTAAAATGTACCCGCTGTACCAACCTCTCGGCGGGCCTATGTACGCACATAGGAATATTGCCAATATGCGACATAATCAAACCAAACCAAGAACTAATAAAATAAGTAGAAGAAAATTACCAACACGTTGGACAGATTTGAAAAGAGCGTAAGAACATATTTTGTCAAGTAGCTCAGAATAGAAGAGTATAACAAATTTTGAACGAAGCCTATGTTTAAATACTAGCTAATGATGATCAAAAAATGTACAGACATCAATTTAAGAAGCAAAATATTGTCAATTGATTAATTTAATTGCAATATTATCTTCTCCCACTGCAACCATATTATATCTATATGCTTTTCAATGAGTTTAATACCTTCTCTCACTACAACCTTTTTATACCAATATGCGTTTCAGTGAGTTTAATATGACAAAAACATTTTTTTTTTACTTTAATTTCATTTCTTATTATATATTCTTTAAGTCTCTATATTGTATTCTTTCTTTTTCAGCGACTTAACGTAGCGTTAACAAGAGCGAAGGCTCTTTTAATCGTAATTGGCAACGCTACTGTTTTGAAAACGGACGCAAATTGGTCACATTTCATACAATATTGTTCAGAAAATAAATCTATAACAGGAAAACCCTTTAATTAAGCCTGACTTAAGAAGATTATTAAGTCAATTGAAGACCTCCTTTATCTTAAAAATATTTCTTACAATAACTTAATATTGTATTTGTATAAATTAAAATATAGTTTTTAGATATTATACAAACTTTGTTTTACTAAAATAGATTTCTACTAACCTTGTTGCACAGAAAACGATAGTGCAAAAAGCAATAATAAAAATATGACGTCATAGGGCTACAATAGTTCTAATACACCTAATATTTCGAAATATACATAATTCAACAACAATTCAATCAACAAATAATTGATTATTAGTAATTATTTTAAAAACAGCTTGATTATTTTATTATATTGACTGAAACAATTTCTAATTTTATTATTATAATATTGAGGGAAATATCATTTTACTACTCAAAAAAATTGTTTTAGTTAGAATAGGTGATATAGGCGTGATTCATTAGGGTCTACATGCGACATGTGCTAGATGGTAAAAAACAGAAGAACTTGATATCCTCCTCTTATTGTTTTTCTTCTTCCTCTTTATAGGCAATTCTGCTTGTTCATAGACTGACTGATACCTTTATGACGGTTGTTACCCCATCTTATCCCCAATCGTCCGATACTTCTTCTGCCGATTGGTGATTTATCTGTTGCTATTTTGATCACACGGACCTCTCACCATTTTGCTTATTACTGCCAGATGATTATAGCTATGTAAGCACCCTACTGATAGACTAAGCCCATACAGCTTATAGACACAGGAGTATGTCTTAATATCCTCAAACCACACAAATTAGTTACATAGAATGTTCGTGGTCTTTTACAACCAGACAAACTATTCTGGAGAAAGCACTAGAACGAACAGCAACAGTAATAGCAGTATCAATGGTGTTTATCTTCTGGATTTCAAAATCTTTTCTCCTTGTGTACTGGGCTATCCAGCTGTCAATGATCGCATTATTTCCTTATGATTCGCTTAATATCTCAAATAAGAACTCGGTATCATCGTGGGCAATCTGAACTCACAAATTTAAGTTACTGTAGCTGACGAACTTAATACGCAGTGCTGTGGGCAAGTATGGAATATGTGAGCGTAATCCAAGGGAGGACCGCCTTATTCACTTTTGCGTTGACAATATTCTGGCAATTATAAACTCTCAAAGATAAGACTATTATCATATATAATAAAGGCAATGTACAAACGGATTTCAATAAGTTTATAGATGTTTAGAGGTCGTATTGTAAGTTTTTATAAGCCAATACGGATCAGATTTCCACGGACACTCCGTGTAAACCTGGATGTCATGCCTCCATTTCTTTAGACTACTCTTCCACAGTGATATATCGCACTTCTCTCGCAGATACAGACAACACAGATAAAAAAGGCAATATAAAAAAGCAGCATATAATTACATTACCGCTGATATCTTTAAATATCTTCCGGAAGGTGGACTGAGAATATTACATCGATTGTGCAATTAGATCTGGCACACAGGCATCTTAGAAAGGTTCAACAAATAATTATAATTATTATAGATGACTAGCTTTAATATCTCATGCCAGTAAAGTACTCCTCTATATCCTGCAACGTCATCTAGAAAACTTCATAAGTTGGCAAATAGCACCTGAGAAAGCTAGATTTGTAAAGGACAAAGGTACGGGAGAACAAATTCTTAATGTAATAAACATTGTAAAATAAGCCAAAGAATATCAGGTCCCGTTATTTATATTTTTTGTCGATTATACTAAGGTTTTTAATAGTCTAAGATGGGACTAACTTTGGATTATACTCACGCCAATGGGTGTACCTGAACACTTGACTCACTTCATTAGCCGACTATATCAAGATAAGCTAGCATATATTTGAATGAATGGATAGCTGTCTGATGAATCCATTTAGGAGAAGAGAGTATACAAATGATGCGTTCAATCTCTCTTATTACTTAACATCTATACAGAATTCGTAAGGTTTTGGATGATTGGGAGGCAGGAGTAAATCAAGACTGTGTTTAGATATCAAACTTTCGTTTCGTAGACGACACTACACTTCTGCCTCTTCTCTGCCTATCTTTCTATAAACATTGCTCTTTCCATTGCCTTTTCTGTTGTGGCTAGTTTATTCATATTTGCCTTGGTTAGGGTCCAGGTTTGACATCCATATGTAATGATATAGGAAGCATAAATTGGTTAAACACTTTGTTTCTTAAGTATTGAGGTATTTTGCGGTTCGTAAGTATCAAACTGAGTTTTCCAAATCTTGTCCATGTCAGTCTTGCTCTTCTAGTGATTCCCGTACTTTGGTTCACTTTATTAAGTTTTAGAATTTGGCTTAGGTAGATATATTCATGGACTTTTTATAGCTCACTGCCACAGTCTGCAGTCGTCTGTGTGCCATATTCATTTTTAGGCCGACGTATTGGGAGCTGTCTGCCAAATCTCCGTTTTTATTTCAAGTTTTATAATTTTTATTTTCCTGTTTCTGAGTTTGCCTCTGGCTATGTTCATAATTTTGTTTTTTTTTTACAGTTTGGTAATTCTCATATTTATCAGCTCAGCAGAATCAGCTCAGAATCATAACTGGACATGCTCAAGTCAAGGATCACTTGCATATAATGGAGTTGTTTCATAGAGACTTGTTAACTGTAGCGTGGAACCTGAAGCCAGCCTTTTCCTGCAAAACTGTGACTCCAAAAACATATGTTACCCATAGACTAGCACTAGACCTTTACTAGCTGATACCAGGGGTTTCAGAGGAATTATGAATAGATGGAAGATATACAAGGCACCAGTTGGCTGAAATATGACTGGTTTACAACAGACGGCTTCCGAAAAGTCATGTTTTATGGTTTATACATTTTCTTATTTATTAAGTCGTCCCATTGCTGTAGTTACTTTGGTTTTTATAGTGCTTCTATTTTCTATTAAAGTGTTTGCTCCCTGGCAGATTATTTTACGCCTAGGATTTTCATTTATATATAGACGAGTAAATTTGTTTAGTTTTTAGTGTTTAGTAGCCTTTTCTAATTTCAATATTGGAATTATCACCTAACAAATAAATCACAAACGAAATAAAGTTAATTGTTTTATTAACAGTAAAACTGCCACATTCAGGAAAGATAAAAAAAATATTAGTCCTTAAATCTAATCAAGGCATCACAGTTTGCATTTGTTGCCCTTTCGTGTAATGTTAATGTAGGGTTGCACTAGTGGATACATCTCGTGACTGCTCTTAAATACAGTAACGTCGTTAATAACGGAAGCGCTACAAGTTTTCATCACCGACCTCATTGGTTTCCTTATCGGCATTTCTTCCGGCTCCACCTTCTGCCATTGAAAGTACTTGGACAGACAGTTTCTTGCGTTTTTCTGCGTTTCTGCTCAGCACCTCCTGAGAATTAATGTATAATTATTAATCAAAAATAAAGTCAAGAAAATATTCAGTAACAAAGACGATAAAAAAAGTATAAGATCGGTTTAAGATCCAAGAGAACCGTTATTCATTCGAGGAATTTCCTGCAATGTTGGTTACGTGTACGCTAGAACGAGCAAATACACTTGCGTCCGGAATATCGTAATGAGTTCAGTTTTACATTAAATTTTTAACTTAAGAAATAACACTTTCGTCCAAGTCAAATATTTTTGCATATACACTTTCGTCCAGGGGTCGAGCAACGCGGGGATCAGTCCCATAATTAAAAAAAAGTTGTCTTACTGAGTTATACAATATTATTATCTTAGATTAGTGAATTTCATTTACAACTTACAATATAAATAGCAAAATAATAAACTTACTTAAAAACTAAAATAATGGGATGTATATTTAACATATTCCAGCCTAGTAATAGTTTTTTCATTAAAATTTTTTATTTTACTTTTCAAAAATTTCTCAGGAGCTACAGTTTTATTAGGAGTATCGGTGGAAATGTTGAAACAAAAGCATTTAGTTCGACACTCTCGGGCATAATTTCGATTAGATCAAAAACTAAACAATCACCGACTTCTTGGTGATCTAGAAAAAGAAGATCAAAGCAATGACCAATCCATTTTCCCACTTCAGTTCTGTTTTTGTAATCATTTGTTAAGCCAAGTTCTTTAATTTTACGTCACCAAGCCTGCAAAAGATGGAATCTATATCCGATTATTTTATATTAGCCCCAAACTGATTTAACAGCCTTATGATTGATTTTTCAAAATCAAAGACAATATCTTTGTGAAGAAAATTTAAATTTAGCTCTGAACATTTGGCCCTTATCAAATTGAAACATGTTTCATATGTAGATGATAATTTATCTGGCAATAAACAACATACTAGTGGAATGTAGTGGCAATTCTGGTATCCATGAATTGTAAACATTTGAGAATAGAATTTTGTACAATATTTAAATGTACCATCCAAATATATTCTAGAACACTTTTCTAAAAGTTTTCATTTCTAGGCGTGATGATAGGTCCTCTAATTTTTCCAATGATTCCATGTACTTCTTCTAACGTTTTTGGTAAAACTGGGAGTAATTTTCTTCTTACATTATAAATACTTCGTTTCAATGATTTCAAATTCATAACAGTTAAATTGGTGTTTTCTTTTTCACTTAAAACACGATGTAAAACTTTCCTGGGTTGAGTACTTATATTTTCTGCAGCTTTACGCTTAGCTGCTACTCTTACAAGCTGTTGTTGAATGCAGTTGGCCTCCAGAGTTTCATGAGAATGATTTAAGTTTTGTCTAGAAATTACTACATTATCTCCAATTGTTTAGACGACAGCGTTACAACCTTTGGTACGACATCTCCAGCGTGATTCCCCACTTTTTAACTTTTCGACAAAATTGAATTTATAGTTATTCACGAATAAAAGAAGAGCACCTCTTTTCGTTGCACTTTTTTCAAGAATGAATAATTTTCATAACACCATCCAAGACTACAGCAATATAAACACTTCGAGAATATTTTCACAAATGAATAAACTCGAAGATTCGTATATATTTATATAATTAATATTAATTGCTTCTTTGAAAAGCATTGTTTGTAATATCTCTTTAACTACCCTGGCATAAACAGAATGACAGATAATATATTTTGTCAATGGATGGTTCAATAATTATGTAACCCCTTTTCGTAAATATATTACCTATATTACCGACAGCCAAATACTAACATTGTCATTAGACCACACAAGTTCACAATCAATTGTGATGAAAAAAGAAGTCATAATGTTGATATCATATTACAAAAACAATAATTTTCAAAATGTTGCGTTTACGTAACTTTGGGAACTAATGGGTTAATTGCTTCTTTGAAAAGCATACGATGTATACGAAATGTATACCTTCTATAATGACACTCATTATTTTGGACGAAAGTGTAATCGCCGCGCCGGCTAGAACAACTAAACGTAGTGTAATTAGTCGTTTGATTTAACACAAGAAGAACTGATCTGAAAGCAATTTAATATTTTTAATGGGAATAGACGACCATTTTAGTTTAACATGTGTATTTATTTTGACGGTTTTGATTTCCAATTCGGAAATCGTTAAATTTGAATTTGGGGAAAAACTGTCACCTGTGAGCTCGGTAAAACTTTGTCGTGCTCACGATATTAAATATATATATATATATAGTATCTTTATATATATATATATATATATATATATTATATATATATATAATGGCTATACACCCCAACGTGGGGTTAAACCGCAAATGCTTTCTAGATCCTATTTCTTAAGTGGATCAGTCTTTTTTGTTTATCTTATCTTCTTGACAATATCTCTCCATTTTTTCCTGTCTCTAGTTCTTCCTCTCCATTCACTGACTCCTGCCCTTTGGAGGTCTTCTTCAACTTCTTGCAGCCACTTTGATCTCGGTCTTCCCCTTCTCTTTCTTCCTCCTGGATTCCATTCTATCATTGCGTATGTCACTGCCTCATCGCCTGCTCGCCAGATGTGACCTAACCATCTAACTCTGCATTGCTTTATTTTAGTTACAATGTCTTCCTTAAGTTCTTCCTTAATTTCTGCATTTGTTCTGCTTCTATATTCATTTTGCTCTGTTCTGATTGGTCCTAGTATGGTTCTCATAATCTTTCTCTCTGCAATTCTTAAGTCTTCTTCATCTTTTTTAACCATCGTCATTGTTTCCCCTGCATATAATAATATTGGTCTAATTATGGTGTTATAAATGCTCATCTTGCTTTTTTTAGTCAGTGTTTTGCTTTTAAGTAATCTTTTGTTTGCAAAATAAGCTTTATTCGCTGCTAATTATTTTTTCTTTTATTTCGGATTTCCTTTCTCCGGATTTACTTATTGTAACTCCTAGGTATTTGAAGTATTCTACTTCTTCAAACTCGGAACTTCCTATTTTGATTTTTTCCTTCATTGATTTTTTCCCTAATCTTAAATATTTTTGTCTTTCTTGATTTAATCTTAGCCCCATTACCTCCCCTTCTCTCTTATTTCTTCAAGCATTTCTTTCATTATTTTTCTGTTCTTTGCAATAATAGCAATATCATCTGCATATGCAATTATTTGACCACCTCTTGTTCTAAGATTTCCTTTATTTATATTTCGCAGTACATATTCTAATGCTAGATTAAATAGCGTCGTTGATAAGGCATCTCCTTGTTTCATCCCTTTATTTATACTGAATTCCTCTGTCTCTCCTCTTTGTGTCTTTATGCTTATTTTTGTAGTTCTCATTGTCATTTCTATTAATTTTCTGAGTTTATGTGGAATTTTTAATTTTTTAAGTGCTGTCATTAATACGTTCCTTTTAATTGAATCAAATGCCTGTTTGAAGTCTATGAATAACATTTCCAATTCTAATTTATACTCGTTTGCTTTTTCCATTATTTGTTTTATTGTGTGTATTGCATCTATTGTAGATCTTCCTTCTGTGAATCCACATTGGTACTGTCCTACTGTCTTCTTTGTGATCTTTGATAACCTCTTTTTTATTATTGATGTCAATATTTTATATGTTGTATTTAGTAATGTTATTCCTCTATAATTTTCACAAATTTGTTGGTCTCCCTTTTTATGTACTGTTATGATCTGTCCTACCTCCCAGTCACCTGGCATTTTCTCTTCTTTCCATATGTTTTTCAATAGTGCCAGTATTTTTCCTCTTAGTTCCCTTCCCCCGTATTTTATTAGTTCCATATTAATTCCATCTTTACCTGGGGCTTTTCCATTTTTGCTTCTCTGTATTACTTAATCCAATTCCTCTAATGTTGGTTCTTTTGAAATTTCGATGTCTACTTCATTTGCTTCTTCTTCGTGTACTGTTTCCTCCTCGTCATGCATTTCTTCTTCTGTTGTTTCCTCCGTCAAGAGCTCTCTGTAGTAATCTCTCCATACTTGCTTGTATTCTTGGTCCTCTATTATCACTATTCCCTCTCTATTTTTTATTCCGTTTGTTTTGCCCTTGTATTTTTTGTTTTGTTCTTTAATCTTTTGTAAAAACTTTTCGTATTTCTATTTGTTCTTTCCTGCTCTATTTCCTGCATTTTTTTGTCTACCCATCTTCTTTCATTTTGCCTTATCACTTTCTTAGCATACCTTCTTAATTTTTCATATTCTTCTCTGTCTTCCTCTTTATCTGTTCTTAGCCATTTATTTCTGGCTTGCACTTTTTTTTCTGTTATTTCTCTACATTCTTGGTTATACCATTCGTTTCTTGTTTTAGCCTGACTTTTACCTATCTGCATATTTGCACCTTCTTCTATTGATTTTTTGATCGTCTCCCATTCTGTGCTTATATCTTCTACTTTATATTTCTCTTTTATTTGAACTGTTACTGCCTCTTCATATTTTTTTCTTACTTCTTCATTACTCAATTTATTGACATTCCACTTTTTATGTTGGTTTTTTTGTTTTGTTTCAATTTTAACTTTTTGTCTTAAAATGGCTGTGACCATGTAGTGGTCTGAATCTGCACACGCACCTCTGAACGTTCTTACATCTTTTATTGACGATTGTTTTCGTTTATTAATCATTATGTGATCAATTTGACTATATGTTTTCTGATCCGGTGACCTCCATGTTACCTTATGTATTTTAGGGTGTTCAAATTTTGTCGAGCTTATTAACAAATTTGTTCTTGTTGCTAGGTTACATAGTCTTTGCCCATTGTCATTCGTGTTTTTTTTGCCCAAATTGGAAAAGTCCTCTTTTCCAATTTGGGCGTTGAGGTCTCCCAGTACAAATATGACATCTTCTTTGGGTATTTTTTCTATCTCCTCTTCGACCTTATCATAAAAGATTTCTTTTTCGTCTGCATTGCTTGTTTCTGTAGGGGCGTATAAATTCAAGACTGATATATTAAATGGTTTGCTGTTGACTCTAACATAGGCCATCCTTTCGCATATTGGCTTGAAACTTATAATTTTCTCTCTTAGGTGACTAAGTATCATGAATCCCACGCCTTTTTGCCTTGCTTCTTTCCTCCTGAATATAACATTGTAAAAGTCTTGTTTGTCAATCTGTCCCTGTCCCTCCCAGCGTAATTCTTGCAGTGTTGCAATATCTATTTTATACTTTTTGAGTTCCTTTCCTATTTCTAGCATTTTTTCCTGGACCCAGCATAGTTCTTATGTTCCATGTGCTTATTTTCAACTCTTTATTTTTTTTTGTTCTGTTGTCTTCGTCCTTTATATTTGTTTTCTTGTCCATTTTTCTTTATTTCACTTTTGTTGTGCCCGGGTTTATCTGCAGTTATTTCCTGTTTCTTTGCCTCGTCCGTCAACGAATAATGTATCCTCTCATCCCTTGCTAGTTTTTTGAACCATCTCCATGATGGTCCTCCAGCTGGTTGGTGTTTCTATTCCATCTCCTTTCTAGACCATCTATTATAAGTTTGTTGGCTTTAATTTGGACACGTTTACCTTTCTTTATTTCATCTTTTGCTATTCTTCGTATTTCCCTCTGTATTTGTAATTCCTCTGTCGTTAGATCATTGTTTATATATAATATTTTTTCTTTTTTCACTTCTTTAAGTTTACTTTTGTTTTCCATAATTTTTGTTTTTTCTTCTTTGTTTGGCAATCTGACTAAACATGTTTTATCTCCTAGTTTCACTGCTTCATCTATATTTACAGTAATATTTAGCTCTTTTGTCATAAAATTTTCTATCACTTCTTTTAGTACTCTTCTATCTCCAGTTTCTATTGTCATTCCCTGTATTATCACATTATTTTCTTTTCTTATTCTATCCAGCCTTTCAAGGCGTCCTTTTGGCTCATTCAGATCCTTTTTGATTTGTTCATTTTCTTTCCAGATTTTACTATTCTCTTGTTTTAGTTCTGCTAGTTCAGTTTTGAGTTCCCTCATTTCTTCTCTGTATTGTTTTTGTTCCGTTTTTACCTCTTTTATATCAGTTTTTTAATTCTTGTAACTCTATTGTTAAATTTTTTATCATATTTAGTATTTGATCTATTTTGTTTTCATCTTTGTGACTTTTAATTGGGCTTCTTTGTACTTTTTTATTGGGACCAAATAATAGTTCCTCTTCTTCTCTATTTCTTTCCCGATTGTCATCGGATGTATTATCATCTGAATCCATATTTCTGCTGCTACTACTCGCGATAGAGCTAACCTCCCCACTCAACGCGTCGAAGGAAGATAGTTCTCTCAAGTAGTAGCTTGTAGTAATTTATTTTCTCGTTTTCTTCCTGGATAAATTAATTTTCAATTAAAATAATTGTCAGATACTTTGGAACGGTTTGATGTGGCAACGCCCACCTCTAGCTTTTAAAACTGATATATAGTGTTAATTACCTGGGCCGGTTTTGTTTTTAGTTTTTTGTGTTGAGAGTAAATAAAATTTCCTTCGCCTTCCTAAATTTATCGAGGTTATGCACTTACCTCTCTTCCAATGTCTTTGCTATGATTACCCTTAACACTTTTATTCTTGTATTACACAATGCACGCAAAATCAGCAAAATTATCGACTCACAATAACCAAAAATTGAAATTATTATGGAGCAGAATTTACACGATATTAAATGCCTTTTCATAATCTAACAAATCAAGAACATAGATAAAAATGATTATATTTCTGGTATAAATTGTTTTAGTAAAGTTAAACATATACTCACTTTATAGAAATCAATAATATCCTCTTTCGTAAGAGTCCTCAAATAGGCTACCTCTACGTTCGCTCTATCATAGTGATATTGTTGTGAAGTAATTTCCTGCCAAAACTTGTTGGTTAACGCATTAAGCTGTTTCGGTTTTTCCAACCTTTGAGCTGCTAAAGCTTCACGATGTTTTAAAAAGTCTTCTTCACTCATTTCGGTGATGTGTTCCTATAAATAACAATTCAAATGAAACATATGTATGTGGTATAAAAAGCATTTAAGCAAGCAGTTTTATTTTTTATTATCAAAAAATAACTTACCAGCATACTCTCCAAAAACTTTTCCACTCTTGAGTCCAGATAGTTTGGATGCCTGTCAGATTGAACAATTATTCTTAGTCCTTGCACTCCGTTCGATCTCCTAACGCCGCTAAATACTATGTATCCTAATTGCTCCTGAAAATTAAACATATATAAGAATTTAAAAAGCCAATAAATTTAAAAATGTAGAAATAAAGGTTACTAGATTTAAGAAACTGTGTTTCACTTATGCCATAAATTTATTTGTTCAAATAAATATAGCTTCCATTTTTAATATTATCAGTGTTTCCATTTTTTATGTTAAAAATGTACTTTAATGTTCGCCCGAATGTGGTTTGTAGTCGTCTGATCATTTAATTATGTATCAATACATTCTTTTTGTAGTTTAAAGGACGTGATCTGGAATTATTTTTTATTATTATTTGGTCCGCAACTGCAACTACTGGAATAATTCTCTACAGAAGGGAATAGTAGCAAATAATTAAATTGCGTTTATTTATATGGTAATGTACCCTTTTTTGAAAAGCCTTTCAGAATTTTGACAGTAATTAAATCTAATTCAGGCCAGTTCTTTTCAGATTCAGTTCTGATTGTACTTTCTACTAAACTTGGGAGTTAATTTTTTCAAGGGTACTTTAACTTGATATAGAAATTCTAAAAACAGTTCGTCCCGTTAAACATACCGATTTCCCAATCACCACGAGGTGATATTCAATTTACTTGACAAAGGATACTTTAATTTGTTGACGAAAATTGTACATAATATTAAAATTTCACCTTGTATTATTCATTCAGCCATAAGGGGCTTTTAAAAACAATAAAAAAATATACAGGGTATATCATTAAAAATAAAGATGATGGACTATGATAGATTTGCGAGAATCACCCTGTGCATTTATATTTACAGTAATCTCTCTCCATAACGATATGCAAAGGACCGAGAATTTTTATAGATCATTATTCCGAGACAAAGGAGAGAGAGAGAGAGAGAGAGAGAGAGAGAGGAGAGAGGAGAGAAGAGAGAGAGAGAGAGAGAGAGACAAAAATCGTTACTGTAATAAAAATAATAATACTGTACTAAATAACCTACTGTAATTTAAAAAAAAATGATTCAAAACGATTATAAATGAACTAACACTGTATATTAACTGTATATAACAACATAGATTTATTAAAGAATAATATAAGCAGAATAATATAACTACAGTATAAAAACTTACTGTACAATTAAAAAATGTATACTGTATAGTAACAAAATAATAGTACTGTACAGTATTTTCATCAAAGTATGAAAAAATATTGCATCTTATATTTAGCCTACATTAATGAAAACGTCTGTCACCTTGGTCCGTTTACTTTTCCCTTTCCATAGAACTAAACTTGTTCGGAAGACGCATAAAATCTTCCACAGCACTCATGAACGAACTTCTACACGAACTGCTTGTAGGATGTTGAAACTACATTTTCATCAACTTCTTCGAAATCTGTTAGCTCTTCCCGTCCGTAGGTCATAGGAAGTTCAAACTATCTTGCCCAAACAGCTAACGGCAGATCATCTTCATCCTGAGTTAATCCTTGATCTTCCAGCCATCCTGTGTGTTTGAAGAAATGTTTGATCGTATTTTTCGTCATCTCGTCCAGGATTTACTAATCATTATAATGGAGTCAAGAACGTTTAGTTTGAGATCGCCATTGATCTCAATAGTCCAGGAAATGAAGCATTTCACCTCGCAATTTTTTCGTCCTGCGTGGATTGACTTGAAATTTTAACAGCAGGTAGGTAATAGCCTAAGTATCAAAATCTATATCGAACCAAAGTGCGCCAAAGACTTGGGGGTGGTTGCCACCCCATCTCAGGGGTGAAATTTTTTTTTTACGTTTTAACTACAGGATTCGATTAAAAATGTGATTCTTAACAAAAAATGTTCTATACATTTTTTTTTCTAAAACTGATATTTGTCAAGTTATTCGCGATTGAAAGTAACAACTATTGGACGAAAAAATCGACGTTTTTAATCGATTTTTCGCGAATAACTCGAAAATGGCATTTTATCAAAAAAATTGTAGAAAACAAATTTGTAGCTTTTAAAAAGACAAATACAATTCATTTTTAAAAATGATTCAAAGTTAAATATCGGGAAAATGATGCATTTTTGGAAGAAAACTGACAGAACCTTTTTTAAAGAGCATAAATAGACCTATCATAAAAAAAAGACTAGCTCAAAAATTGAGTGAGTTATGATGAAAATATGGTCAATACCTCATTTTTTACGAAAAAATCTATGAAAACAACCCCCTAACCACCCCCATAATTAAAATCGATCTTCACCCTTCTGCAATTCTCTTTGTACATGTATTGTTAATACGTCCAAGAAGTTTGACCCATTTAAAATGCTTAATTTTAGAAAAAGTACAGCTTAAAGCGAGAAACGATTTACAATTTCATATTTTTTAACCTTCTTTTTTTAAATATCCCCGAAAATACTGAATATATGAAAAAAATAAAAATGTACTAAAGTGTAGCTTTTTTAATGACCAAAATTTTACTTTACTTAGATTTGTTGTACAATGAATATTTGGCGAGATATAGCCGTTTAAAGCATCGATTTACGATCAAGCACCATCTTTTTCGAGCCCTTTAAACTCACCCCATTTAAAAATCAAGGGTTCCAAAAAGATTTAATTCACAGATCCTTGTAGCTCTTAAAAACCTCTACAAAATCGTTTTTGAAGAAACACTCTATCGTTAAAAATGAAGGAAATACGTTAAAAAACCAATTAATCTTTTTTCCGGAAAATTCCATTAGTATAGTACAGTACATTTCGGAGCATAATAATCTACAAAACCGATATATTAGGTAGTGGGGCGTTATACATTCGAAATTTTAAGCGTTCTTATTTTGAAATTCCATACAACAGAATAAAACATCTGCTCATATGTCTATGGCTTGGCAATGAAAATATCAGAGCAACAGATTGGGATGGTATTCCAAAGATGGTTTGTTATTACCCGTACGCATGAACAAACAACCTGCACCCGATAAACTTTTGAAAATTATTTTTTGCCAATGCAAAAAAAGGATGAGGCGTTTCATATGGGTGCAGAAAAGTTGGTTTATACTGTAACTCTACTTGTTATGGGTGCTCAGGTGAAGGATGCAATAATAGTCCACCAATAATTGAAGAAGATGAGGATGACATAGATCACGATGAAGATGCAATTGATGACGAATAAAATTAATATTATAATTGTTTTACCTATAAATGTAAATATTTTCAACTCTTTATGTAAATGTATAAGAATATATGGTGTCTTTTTATGTTGATAATTTTTTTTGTATTTATATTTACCTATCTACCACTACCACTGTAGTAGTGACAGCGCAGTGATCATTGAACAGTGTAGTAGTGTCTGGTGGCTCGGGAGACTGAGACCTCGGTAGCCCTGAGGAAGGCATCAGAGAGGCACATATGTCTCGTCAACAACTTAATCAAATGTAAGATATACGTAAAAAATTCGAAATTAAATATATATTCAAGAAATTATTTTACAAATGAATCCGTTAACTTAATATATTCCATTTATGAACTTACCTTAGTACGTAAAATGTTGAAACAAGGTTCCTGTACAATTTGGGCAACCAATTCAAGTTTTACGTTGTTTTCCTTCGACTGTAGCCCACACTGGTAATATAGTTCTATACAGGAAGATTTATGAACGTCATTACTGACTTCGTAAGAATAATTAGATCCATCTTCCAGTTTCAATTCTCTGTTAAGAAGAAGTTGTCTAGGAAGTAGGGGGGACATGCTCATCGCCGTTGTGAGACTATCTTCCACTATATGGACTAGTTCAAGTGCTTTTTCTTTATTAACATTACCATGAATCAGGCACTCAATGTGCATTTTGGACAACATTTGTGGAATAAAAGCTTCCAATCTTTCAATTGTCAATTCTGAAAAAAAAGTACATAATTATTAGATATACAACACGTTTCTTTTACACACAAAGACTACAGTGAGATGGACGAAACTATACGAAGATATATATATATATATATATATATATATATATATATATATATATATATATATATATATATATATATATATAAGAAAAAAGAAGTACTTGTGACTCGTTTGGAAAAAATATAACACTGTTTTTGATGTTACTAAACAAAGAAGAATTTTTTAAACAAAATTTTATTTTTGACAATATGTCAAAAATAAAAATTTTTAAGTTAGTATTTATGACGTTTTAGGCTGGTTGTAGCTATTCTATATTTGTTTATAATTTCAATTTTTTTTCTTAAGAAACTTCATCTAAATTTTTCAGAGAAACATTTGTTAGAATAAGACATTTTTTTATTAATATTTTTTGTATTTATTATGTAAGCAGTAGTTTTATATAAAAAACTAATTTTATTTGGTGAGTTAACAAAAAAAATTTTTTATTTCTAGTTCAACTTTGTAAGACATTTTGTATTTTTTAGAAGCTCTTGATAAAAATTGTAATCACAATTGAAAGCTCGAGTAAAAAATAGTCAACAAATAGCCCCTTTTATTGACTCCAACCATCAAAAACAGTGTTATATATATATATATATATATATTATTTGTAGTCTCAGCAATTGGTCTGTAGGAAATAAAACTCTATTTGTTATTTCTCAATATTTCGTCACGATTTTGTGACTTCTTCAGGAGAAAAACTGTAAATTTATTATAATTATTATATGTAAACAAAATGAATATTTCAATACTTACAACTTAAGATTAAAAATTTAAATTTTGATAACATATCCAATTTAAATTAATGACATTTTTTTTCATTTTAATTTATTTGGGAGTTATGGTAACCGCAATATTTTATAGAGTGAATTCCCATTGTACAATACAAATAAAAAAAATGTACAATGGGAATTCACTCTATAAAATATTGCGGTTACCATAACTCACATTGTCATTTATGTCATTTATTTAAATTGGATATGTTATCAAAATTTAAATTTTTAATCTTAAGTTGTAAGTATTGAAATATTCATTTCGTTTACATATAATAACTATAATAAATTTACAGTTTTCTCCTGAAGAAGTCTCAAAATCGTGACGAAATATTGAGAAATAACAAATAGAGTTTTATTTCATACAGACCAATTGCTGAGACTACAAATAATATATATATATATATATAATATATATATATATATATATATATATATATATATGGCATAGCTAGGATGGGACGTGAGGTGCGGTCCGCCCCGGGTGTCACCCGTGGCGCGGGAGAGACCCGATCACAAAAGAATGAATCGTTAATTTGTAACTTTACTCACTTTAAAATCAAAATAAAATTCGATATTATTTTGTGAACACACAAAATCGAGTTTTTTGTCGGAAAAAATCACAATCCAAATGCAGAAAAAAATCCGCTGGCGACATCCACTCGCTTAAATGGAAAAATACTCGAAAATCAGTGCCGTTTGCTTCCTTACCGTCTTCACGATGTGACGTTGCATGTTCTTTCTATTGCACGATTAGACACGATCTCTACCGATTACGATATGATCAAGACATCAAGATATATTATGATCGTGTTTGTGCGGTTATGTATGTGACTGTTTAACTGCAATAATTGTTGATTATGTGCTACTTGTGTTTTGTTGGGTAGCGTTGTAGTATTGTTCTGATTTTTTTCTTTGTTGTTTTGATAGTGTTCAGTAGAGAACTTGCCATTTGTTGCATTTTTGTTGTTATACTGTTGATTACCGTTACTGTTGATTAGTGCAGAGCGGTGCTTGGAACCATATATAGAAGCGTTGATCAATCAGCGTCCAAAACAAGGACACTTTGTCTTTATATTGAACAAAAAAGTGGTCATATTATAGATGAAGCAATATATTTTGCCACGAAAAAATGTGAGGACTACGATATTCCCACCGAAAGACGAATTCGACGTCAGAAACGAATGGATGGTGAGTTCAAAGTAGATCAATAGTGAGTAAATCAAAGTCCATTCATGATGTGGTTTCATTGTTTGAGATTGTGCAGACACACACTTTGCTTTTGGCGAACAGTAGAAGTTATTGAGGAACCTTCTTTTACATATATTTGGATGTAAACTCACTATAAATTGATTCTTGTGTAATTAAAGTGATAGTAAGAAAACTCTAAATTGTGTAATTTTTTTATAGAAAATTTAATATTTCCCTTTCGAACACGGTTAGTTACAGTTGGTTACAGTTAGGTACAAATAAAAATTATATATAATGTTATTAACTTTGTAAAGAGCTCTTAGGAATCTTAGCTAAACCCTTTAAAGTTAATTTTTTTATATATTTTTGTTTCTCTTGCATAAAACTTCTTTTCATTTAATTAATTTTGTTTGCTAATTTTTTTATCAATGTATTTTGTTTTTATTTGTATAAATTATTTATACTTAACTATACATAGCTTGCATGGTGCCCATATTCATTCATAAAATCTACTGAGAATAATTCATCCTAGACAAGACTAGTTTGAGTCCTGCATATGCGTTCTTACCCACTCCTAGAGACAGACGTCTGTAGTCACTATATAGACTGATTTCGTTCGATTTTTTTGTGTGCTTGTAGCCACAATATTTATTATAATTCGATGCTTTAGCATATAGATCTTCACAAATTGTAGTAATATATTAAATAGAATGCATTAATATTATTAACAGAAATAGCTTCAGAATGACACTATCTGTTTTAGGATTCTAACTTTAAAGGTACTTGTCATACTCTAGAAGAAGTTATTAAAAAAGCTCTTATGAACGAAAAAGCCGGAGTAAAGATCAACGGTCACCCCATTTGCAATATCCGATATGCTGATAATACCGCGCTCATAGCATATTGACGACCTACAGAGATGACTAAACAAAGTGGTAGAAGCAAGTGAAGAATTTGGTCTGTCACTGAATACAAAGAAGACCAAATTCATGATAATTACAAAGAAACGTATCAATAATATCAACTTACATGTAGGACAGAATCTCATTGAACGAGTACAAAATTACAATTACCTCGGAACAAATATTAACGAGTCAAACGAATACACCAGAGAAATAAGAATAAGAATAGAGAAAACCCGCAGTGCCTTTAACAACATGAAACAAATGTTGTGTAGCCGAAACCTAAGCCTAAAGCTGAAAATACGAATGCTTAAATGTTATGTTTTCTCGGTCCTGTTATATGGGGTGGAGGCGTGGACACTAAATAAGTAATGTATGGGTAAGCTGGAGGCATTTGAGATGTGGGCGTACCGAAGAATGTTAAAAATCTCCTGGAAGGATAAGATAACTAATCAAGTTGTATTAGACACGATGAACAAACAAAAGGAGGTCGTATTGAGTGTTAAAATGAGGAAACTACAATACCTGGGACATATTACACGTGGGAATAAATATCAACTGTTACAACTAATTATGCAAGGAAAGATTGAAGGTAGGCGCAGCATAGGTAGGAGAAGAATGTCATTGTTAAGAAACCTCAGAGAGTGGTTTGCTTGCACTTCCATACAATTGTTCCGAGCGGCAGCCTCCAGGGTCAAAATTGCCATGATGATAGCCAACCTTCGTAGCGGAGATGGCACGTGAAGAAGAAGAGAAGTCATACTCTAAGATCGTATTTGAGTCGTATTTTCGTAGGGTCAGACAATTGCTGAAACTGATGAATAACCCGAATGATGAAAAGCCAGATTATACTTATAGAGAAAAGTAGAAAGAAGACTTTTCTCTTTATGCTTCTTCTGTTATTATTTCCTATATTTTCTTTGCATAGTTTCTTTATCATTTACTTCATTTAGAACATATAGCTCCAGTTTGTAGGCGGACTTAACTTCTTGCTCGATTTACAACAGATATGTTTTGACTCATATCTTCAGTACAAAATAATTTGAGATTAAACGACTTACCTGTAAGGAAGTTCAATCATAATTATACGAGCTTCATTCCATCAGTCTAGAACACAATGGCATCACTGCTTTGCTGTGACTCACGCACCAGTTAAAAGAAAATAAAACCAAATCACATCCGGTCACACCCGGTCTGGCTTCATTCTTGCGTTAGTGAAAGTCGATTATGTAATTGGGGTGGAAAGATGAACCTCCGGAGGGGTGGGTTGTTCTAGACTGATGGAATGAAGCTCGTATAATTATGATTGAACTTCCTTACAGGTAAGTCGTTTAATCTCAAATTATACTTCGCTTCATTCCATCAGTCTAGAACACAATGGCAGTTGTTAGAGAGTTTACATCATCGACTAGGCTTTAATAAATCATACAATTTAAGTACTAATCTTTAATATATAGCAGCTAACCAATACGAACAATTAAACAGATACTATATTTTACTTCTTAGGTAATGAGGTAACTAATCCTAACAATGAAACTTACTTCTACGAACAAAATATTTCTTATAACTTAAAAATATTTCTAGCAAATTCTGCGGGGGTTTCGATTGGTCTATTATAATAGTTAAAAAATATTTCTGAATTTTTAGACCATCCTGCAGTAGCTTTTATAGTATCGATTGAAACTCCGCATCTAAGCGCTGCCGAAGATGACGCATGCCTGGTACTGTATGGGGTAAAGGTACTTACATCGATACCACTCATCTTCAGAACAGATTTTATCCATCTTGAGACGGTCTGGGTAGAGGCAGCCCGATATGGTTTCATGTAAGTTATAAATAGACGCGTTATATTTCCCCTTAAGGGTTTTGTGATATTAATATAATGTAGTGAAGTGGAAGCTACACAAAGTTCTGGTTTATTATAGAAAAACGGAAGACAAAGTTTAGGTTGATTTTTATTAGGTGCTGAAGTTTTTAGCAATTCTGTAATTATTATTTCAATTCGATCATCGAAGTTGGAAATGTTATTAATATGAATACTGTTAATAGTTCTCAGTAACTCGATGTGCAGTACATAAAGATATTATGGTAACCAACTTAAGCGACAATTGCTCTAATGTAAGATCTTCCAACGGATATAATGTTGACACATACTCCAGAACGCTATCGGGATTCCAAGTCTTAGTATATTTTGGAAATGACACTGTTTAATATTTGACACTGTTAGAGAAATAGCCGATCGGAATGTATTTAAAGTGGAGTAACTACTTCCCCTTTCATATTCTGTTAACAAAAATTGCATAACATCTTTATCAGATGCACCAAAACAGAGCAATAGGTTTTCTTGACAGTATGACCAAATTTTAGAAGTTTTAGAAGAAATTTTAAAGAAAACTGGATACCAACATTGAGCTTCCCAAAGAGGAACCACCACAATTCCTTCTGCTCTATCTAATATTATTTTATTAAGTACTCTCATAACCAAAGAAAACGGAGAAAAAGCATAAAATTTGTAATTGCTCCAATTTAAAGTGAAAGCGTCTATAGCGAATGAATCGGGGTCTTTCTTCCATGACACATATTTTGGACATTTAGCATTAGATATTGAAGCAAATAAGTCAATCTGCGGTTTGCCAAATGTTTCCACTATTTGGTTATATGTTGCTTGATTTAACGAGAATTCCGTATCAATAGTTAGCGAACATGATTCCGCGTCTGCTACTGAATTACTTTTTGATTCTATGTAGGATGCAAAAATAAGGATATCTCTAGTCTCACACCACTGCCATATATAGCGGGCTAAATAGGCTAGCTTAGGATACTTTATGCCTCCCATTATATTGATATAAGAGATAGAAGTGGTGTTGTCAATTCTTAAAAGTATTGAGCAAGATCTTTTATGTTTAGCAAAACTTTAAAGACCCATATGGGCAGCAAGTAATTCTAAATGATTGATATTAAACTTTTTTGCATCTTCTGACCAAAAACCATGAATTTTTTCTGCATCACAACAAGCTCCCTATCCAGACAAGGAAGCATCCGAATAAATTATCATTTGATATGTAGATTGCTGCAAAGATGTTTTTGCTTGTGGTATGGCTGATATCCACCAATGTAATTCAGTTCGAATATCGTTATCAATTAATAAATGTCTATTATAGCCCCCACCTTTTTTTTTTAAAGCTAAATATTTTTTCCGTTCGAGGATTTTGGTGTAGAGGTAACCGTATTTAACTGCAGGGCAAATCGATATTAGAGAAATAATAATTCTCGCAAACCGACGGATTTTACAAGTTTGAAACTTTAAAATTGACCGAATTATTGTTATTGTATTGGTAATTTTTACCTGAGTTAAAGACAATGACATATCAACACTGTTAAAGATAAACCCTAAAAACGTTATTTGTTGAGTTCTAATGAGCGTACTTTTCTTATAATTAATTATGAAACTCAATTCTAGAAACAGTTCAATTGTAATTTTTAGATTATTATTGCATTCTGATTTTGTACTCCCTAACAATAAACAATCATCCATGTAGTTAAGAATAAGAATATTTCTAACTTTTAAATATTGAGTAACAGGTTTTAAAATTTTTGTGAATAAATATGGCGCGACTGATAAACCAAAAGGTAAAACGTTAAATTGAAACATTTTTCCCTTGTATTGAAATTTAAAAAATTTACGATGTTGTTTATTGATTGGTATTCCAAAGTAAGCATCCTTTAAATCTAGAGAGACCATGTAGCAACCTGAAGTAATTAAACTTTTTACAGACCTGTAATCATCTAACTTAAAATGTGGAGCTGTAATATAAGAATTTAATCGTTTCAAATTTAAAACAAATCTGTTTCCCCACTAGACTTTGGTACTAGAAAAAAATGAGGATATAAAGCCTTTCTTATTTGAATTACACGGTGCTTTTAAGTCAAAACTAGATTTCTTTAAAGCCTGTGCAGTTCTACACCTATTGGCAAGATCCATTCCAAAAAGATCTTGATCTACTGGACCAACCTTGGCTATTTTCCTCATTTCAGGATTGAGCCTAGGTACTAGCTCATGTCGACGATGGAGAGATATGAAATATTGAGAATGTGTAAGGAGCTTCGCAGCATCTGCCAAAGGTCCAACACAATCCGTAATGCTGTTTGTCGGCATTTTTAAGATCTGGTTAAAAAGAGCTCCGAAGGCACTTAAACCCTTACCCAAACAAGTTTGTATATGCTCTAGGTAGGAGTCTTTTTTAATATCCTCACTGGGGGCTAGCAACTTTACTTCCTCATTCAGTTTTGATAACCAAAAAGTGAAATAAGGAAGAAAATAAACCAATAAATAAATAAAAAATTAAGATAAACGAAAATCCGATGCTATATCCACGATATATATCACAAGAATATCACAGATACCATATACCGTTCCAGAAAGGTCTATAAAAAGATCAATACTTGCACAAAACATTGTAAAGCAAGTCGTTAGAATTTATTCCGCAAATTATTTGTACCAGTTTGCTTAAAGAAAATAATGTGTTGTAAGGCCTATAAATAAGGTAAACCCCAATGACGTATAATATATAGACTCGGTAAACGCTTTAAAAAGTGTCCAAAACATGAATACCTTTGTTATTGTTTATTGTTTTGATACGAAGATGCACGAAGTTCATGATTTCTTACGAAGCATCACGAAGTTGATCTTGTGTTTGAAAACATCATGGACGTATGAAAACATTTTCTCCATTTTGTGTGACAAGCAAATTTTATTTTAAATTGTTGAGAGTTATTTACTTACTATTTTAGTAAAATGCCATACTATTTTATCAATATAATTAGTTCTCTTATAGACGGGAGCAAAAAGAAATCATAAATATTTAATTTTAATTAAAAAAATAATTATTGTCATTAAACATATAAATGAACACGCCGCTGTTGTGATAAACATACCTTCAACCTTGAGCCGAGATCTTTCGGACAGTCGATTCTATAGCGAGAATAGGGGACTGCGTAGTCTATATATTATACGTCATTGGTAAACCCTTACACATTGGTATGTAAAAAATTAAAATAAATAAAAATTCGAATGCTATATCTACAATATATTATAAGAAAAACACAGATTTTATTAAACACAGATTTTTACCATTACATTCGTGTTGAAAATGTCTATGAAAAGGTCGATCGTTGCACAAAACATTATAATGTAAATCGTTAGAATTCTAATCTGCAAAATTTATTTTTGTATCGGCTTAATAAAATAAAATGTGTTGTAAGGCCTATAAAAGGTAAATCCTTACACACGATTACGTTAACATCTATCAATTTTGTGATACAAGGCCTCTATGAGGTAAATCCTTGCACACCATTTATTAATTAAGTCTGTGTATTTTACGGTCTGTGTATTTTAGTGTTATTGAAAATACGGCAAAATATTGTGTGGTAGGGCCTTTAAAAAGGTAAATCCCTACACACCGTTACGTAATTATCTCATAAAATATGTAAGTGCAATGCTAACCTTATAATTTTGTAAAGAAAAACAAAAAACACCGTCAGCCATAATTTATATTAAGTGAGTGATGATTAATGTTATATTTGCGTTGGAAAATTCCCAATAACAGTAACAAAATTGATTAAATTACTTACAAAATTTATTTTTGTATCTGTTTGTTAAAATAAAATGTGTTATAAGGCCTATAAAAGGTAAATCCTTACACACGATTACGTAACTATTTTCATTATACCATCGATATGTCTTCATATTTACATAAACATCTATCAATTTTGTGATACAAGGCCTCTATGAGGTAAATCCTTGCACACCATTTATTAATTAAGTCTGTGTATTTTACGTATTGAAGATACGGCAAAATATTGTGTGGTAGGTCCTTTAAAAAGGTAAATCCCTACACACCGTTACGTAATTATCTCATAAAATATCTAAGTGCAATGCTAACCTTATAATTTTATAAAGAAAAACAAAAAACACCGTCAGCCAAAATTTATATTAAGTGACTGATGAGTAATGTTATATTTGCGTTGGAAAATTCCCAATAACAGTAACAAAATTGATTAAATTACTTACAAAATTTATTTTTGTATCTGCTTGTTAAAATAAAATGTGTTATAAGGCCTATAAAAGGTAAATCCTTACACACGATTACGTAACTATTTTCATTATACCATCGATATGTCTTCATATTTACGTAAACATCTATCAATTTTGTGATACAAGGCCTCTATGAGGTAAATCCTTGCACACCATTTATTAATTAAGTCTGTGTATTTTACGTATTGAAAATACGGCAAAATATTGTGTGGTAGGGCCTTTAAAAAGGTAAATCCCTACACACCGTTACGTAATTATCTCATAAAATATCTAAGTGCAATGCTAACCTTATAATTTTGTAAAGAAAAAGCAAAAGACACCGTCAGCCAAAATTTATATTGAGTGAGTGATGAGTAATGTTATATTTGCGTAGGAAAATTCCCAATAACAGTAACAAAAATGATTAAATTACTTACAAAATTTATTTTTGTATCTGCTTGTTAAAATAAAATGTGTTATAAGGCCTATAAAAGGTAAATCCTTACACACGATTACGTAACTATTTTCATTATACCATCGATATGTCTTCATATTTTCGTAAACATCTATCAATTTTGTGATACAAGGCCTCTATGAGGTAAATCCTTTCACACCATTTATTAATTAGGTCTGTGTATTTTACGTATTGAAAATACGGCAAAATATTGTGTGGTAGGGCCTTTAAAAAGGTAAATCCCTACACACCGTTACGTAATTATCTCATAAAATATCTAAGTGCAATGCTAACCTTATAATTTTGTAAAGAAAAGCAAAAGACACCGTCAGCCAAAATTTATATTGAGTGAGTGATGAGTAATGTTATATTTGCGTAGGAAAATTCCCAATAACAGTAACAACAATGATTAAATTACTTACAAAATTTATTTTTGTATCTGCTTGTTAAAATAAAATGTGTTATAAGGCCTATAAAAGGTAAATCCTTACACACGATTACATAACTATTTTCATTATACCATCGATATGTATTCATATTTACGTAAACATCTATCAATTTTGTGATACAAGGCCTCTATGAGGTAAATCCTTGCACACCATTTATTAATTAAGTCTGTGTATTTTACTTATTGAAAATACGGCAAAATATTGTGTGGTACGGCCTTTAAAAAGGTAAATCCCTACACACCCTTAGGAAGTTATCTCATAAAATATCTAAAGTGCAATGTTAACCTTATAATTTTGTAAACAAATAAACAAAAACACCGTCAGCCGAAATTTATATTAACTAAGTGATGAGTAATGTTATATTTGCGTTGGAAAAATCCCAATAACCGTAACAATCGATTAAATTACTTACATGAGGAGTTGTTAGCTGATAATTCTGTGACAGCATTTTGAAGGTCTCATAGCTGTCTTACAATTTCTGATAAATTATGTTTTCTTTTCGGCATTATTGAGCACTAACATAAGAAACACTTTATAGCGACTAATGCGTAAGACACTAAAAGCAAGAATGAAGCCAGACCGGGTGTGACCGGATGGGATTTGGTTTTATTTTCTTTTAACTGGTGCGTGAGTCACAGCAAAGCAGTGATGCCATTGTGTTCTAGACTGATGGAATGAAGCGAAGTATAATTCTTTTTTATATTACCAAATGTTCTATTTTAACTCTCAATTCTTCCTCGTTGGGAATTGACAGTCAAAAAGCCATAGAAAATATGGTAATATAAAAAAGAATTATAATATATAAGACAAATAAAAATTAGATTGAAAATTGGGTAATTTTGGAAATTATATCTTCGGGCTTGATATAATTTCTGCTTGTATGTTCAATAGTTTCTCTTATTATTTTTGTAATTGCATATTTTAGCTAATCAGAGCCACGTCTATATTCCATTTATTATAACTGCTAGATGCTCCAGTATTTTAATCACTTCTTAGATTACCATCTTTTACTTTGCAATTGTTATTTTAATGATCTGAATTTTTTCTTTTGAATTGATAGATCGATTTATCTAGATAAAATTTATACTTCGTATAATCCAAATGTTTTTAATTTAACTATCTGGGAACACAATACACAAATTCAAATCGAATTAAACTCTTAATAAATAAAAATAAATATAGAATATAAAAAATAAATATAATATATACTATGTACAGCAAACAGGAAATCAAAAAACTTACGATCAGTTGCTGCTAGAAGTTCTTGTTTTGTCCATGAATGTTCCGTCAACAGAACAGTTAAATAATATACAGCATGTTGATAGGGTTGCTCAGCAGCAAAGTTTTTCAAATTTCGTATATACTAAAAAATAATTATATTAAGTAACTTCATAAAGTAATCAATGGAGTCAAATTAATCTACTAAAAATACAAATAAGAGAAATAATGATAGTGGGTATTAAATAGAAACATCGCAAAATGTTGAAATGAAAACAGGGAGTTGTTGATAAACTTTTAAACCAGTAAAAAATTCAGAATAAATGATATATCTTTCTAGTCCAAAGATCCACACAAGTATAAATTCGGCAATATCCAAGGCCAAAGCTGCCTCAAAAAGTACAAGTATTTGAACTAACAATATAAGATATTTGAAAAAAAAGCAATTTCAAGAAACAGAAACGGAAATCGTGGATGACCGTGTAACGTTTAAAACGTTACATTTTTGTTCTTATTAATTTCAAAGTACTTTCCACTATTTTTCTGCTCATTCTATTTGATTTTCATTGATAATAAGTTCTTTTTCCTTTGTTTGTATTCCTATATTTTATTTCAATATTTTCCTATTACATATAAATCCGCCGATTAATTTCTTAGGTCCCCTCGTAGTCCTACCTTCGCTTACTTTATCGTACAAGAAACAGAAACCCCACTCCTAAATAATTTACTTCTATCAATCCGATCCGATTTAATTTCTTTTTAAAATAAACCAGCAAACGAGAAGGTATTATTTAAAAAATAAGTCCTCGTGGTCAGAAACTTCCAACGGTCTGGGTAAGTTAATACTTTGCTCTTTTTACAACAACATATTTTCATACTTTAATCAAGAACGCTTTTAGTTTTTCGTATAATTTTGTGTACGCTAGTACTTAAAAACTGCTTACATTTTTATTTTTATTGAATAATAATTCAATATAAATCGTATTTATCACACAACTATGTCTTTTTCATTTTTCATTTAATAATTTATCTATTAATTACAATTATTAATTTGTGAGTTTTGGCAACATCAGAGAATTCTGGATCGGTATACAGGTCTCAGAGAGAAGAGCTTTCCGCTTGCCAGAATCTTCTGTTGTTGGACAAAACTCGTGCCATGACGAATTTTGTAGCGGTTTTTGTTTTTCTAGCCACCTTGGTTTTTATATCAAGAGAATCCACCTTGATTTTTATTCAAGAAAATCCACCTTGATTATGATATAAGAAAATTTACGTTGACATGGATTTTTGGTCGAAGAATACAAAAATGGAATTGTTTTTTTTTGGAATAAGAAATCCATCTCGATTTTGAAAGTCCGCATGGCTTTGGATTGGAGAGGGATCCACATGGTTTCGGCTTAGCGGCATGGTTTTTGCAGACATTGTATGGTCCGAGTTGAGAAGAGAACATCAGGAGGATTTCTCATAGAGTAGAGCTAAGTTTCTTTATTTCTTGAGATTTTGTATATAGATGCTTAATTCCCTGTTGTTAGAACCTCAATTTAATTGTTATTACATTTGATTTATTAAAATATAAATAAATAAAGATATGTGTTAAAGAAATTATTTTATTAATAATTCCCGATTTCTCAAATTAAGTTAGTTTATGCCGAACATCACCCCTGAGGGGTTTCAATGTGCAATGGGTGAGCTAGCCGTTACAACCGATGAAATACTTGAACTCGTGGATCAGAGAAAAAAAAACAAAGAAGATGTCCAAGAATATAAGAGAATACATACCATCATCAGAAGAGAAATAAGAGAAGCCAAAGAGAAACCAAAAAAATGAGAATGTCAAGAAATAGAGGAGTATCAGAGTCGAGATGATAACTTCAATGTTCATCGAAAGGTGAAGCTGGAAACTTCCTAAAACGTAACAGCGGAAAAATAACAGATGATGAAGGCAATCTTGCCATAACCAGGGAAGATAAAAAGAAAGTATGGGAAGAATACTTGGAGAAGCTTTTCCATGACTTTAGAACAATACAAGAGCCCACCATTGAAGAAAATTTAGGTCCCGAAATCCTACCAGAAGAAATAACGGCAGCCGTCAGACAAATGAAGGATGGAAAGGCACCGGGACTTGATGAAATTCCTGCAGAACTGTTAAAGTTATTAGATGAAGAACAAATAAAAACATTAACTGAAATATTTAATGAAATATATAAGGCAGGAAAAATACCAGTAGAGTGGCTCAAATCGGAGTTCGTACCATTGCCCAAAAAACCAGGAGCAAAAGATTGTGAAGATTATAGGACCATAAGCCTAATGAGCCATCTGCTGAAACTGTTTTTAAAGGTCATCCAAAGAAGAATTTACCGGAAATGCGAGGAACACATTGCACCCAATCAGTTTGGATTTGTGAACGCCGTTGGTACGAGGGAAGATTTATTTAGCGTGCAGATATTGTTTCAGAAATGTAAAGATGTCAGCTGTGATGTTTTTGCATGCCTGATTGACTACAAGAAGACTTTCGATAGTCAGACATGAACAAATGATGGAAGTGCTGAAGAGGACAGGGATTGACGGAAAAGATTTAAAAATAATAGCTAACCTGTATTGGAATTAATCAGCGGTACTCTGAATATATGGAGAATACAGATCAGATTGAAATCTTAAGGGGAGTGAGACAGGGATGCATAATTTCACTATTAATATTTAATCTGTACTCGGAGCACATTTTTGAAGAGGCTCTAAAAGATATTGATGAAGGCATCTCAATAAATGGAGTCAAGCTCAATAACCTGCGGTATGCAGATGATACAATAGTGTTTTCCAATACCATAGAAGGCTGCAAAACTTACAAAATAACGGAAACAAGTAGAAAATATGGACTGGATATAAACACCAGAAAACCAAGCTAATGATCATCAGCAAGGAACATCAACATAACTGGAGCAAATCTGTATGTGAACCAAATGAGAATTGAACGAGTCTCACAGTATAACTACTTGGGAACTATAATCAATGAGTCGTGGGACAATACCCAAGGATTAAATGTCGCATCGGAAAGGCAAAAAGTGCATTCTTGACTATGAGTTCAGTGTTCAAGAGCCATGACCTCACCATAGAAACAAAAATTGGGCTCCTTAAATGTTATGTGTACTCAGTGCTTCTCTGAGTAGAAACATGGACATTGAAGGCGGAAACTCTATCAAAACTTTAAGCTTTTGAGTATGGTCATACAGAAGAATTTTGAAGATACCATGGACAGACAAAGTCATCAATGAAGAAGTACTGCGGAGGATGAACACAACTGCGGACTTGGTCAACATCGTGAAGTGCCGTAAGCTGCAGTACTTGGGACATATAATGAGAAATCATGGCAGATGCGAGCTACTTCAATGCAGTTTACAAGGTAAAATTGAAGGAAAATGGGCCCCAGGACGAAGAAGAATATCTGGCACACTGATAATAGGTTGCCAGTCAAAAAGTGGCCGCAAATATTTTTAATTGAATTAATAGTAATTAATTTTTGATAAAAATTTTACTTCGTTCATTCATTATTAAGTAAGTGTTTGTGATGATTCAAATTCATTATTAAACGCAGGTCAAAAGTTTAATTTATTAAAAGCTGTGTTAAAAGGTTATGCCAAACGAAAAATACAAGGTTTTACTGATTCACAAGAATACGATGCTGCATGAAATATACTTTGTGACAAATTCGATCGAAAAAGTTTCTAGTAGACACCCACTTAAAATTGGATGCATAATTCACAGGGGTAATCGATGAAGTTTCAAAGCATTTGTGATGCTAAGAAGGAATGAAGCTCACTAAAGAGTCTTTATGGGATATGGCAATTATTCATCTTGTTAACAATAAACTGCACAAAATAAAATGAAGAGAATATCACACTTCAGTAGAATTGCCTCAGTTGAATGAATTTTTTGAATTCTTTAAACAGAGACAAGAAACAAAGATAATCACAATAGCCTCATTCCTCGTCAATGATGACCATCAAAAGTCACTCTGGGTTTCAGAAACCTATACCATCTTGATCACAATTTCATTTATCATTATATCAAGTTCAGTGCAATTGTTGGAAGAGAAAGATCATTTAATATATTCTTGCCCCGAATTTTTAAGATTAACAATTAATGATAGATGGGAAAAGATTAAATCTTTAAAACTTTGTCCGTATTGTTTACATTTTGGTCACTCCAAGGAAAGGTGCAGTAGCAGATCATGTGGTAAGTGTAAACTTTAACACAACACGTTTTACACCAGGATTATTCTCGTTCACATCAAAGTCAAAATACACAGTTAAATATATACAACAACAATCAGTACAATTCACCACATAGAATTTAATCAGTAGGTGTTCACAACCATTAAAATGGTAGTGAGTAGTTGTCAAAGAATACACAAGCACTTTCTCACAATGTTCAAGGCAATTCAGTCCCAAATTAACAATGCTTAGTTGCAGACAGAGTTACACAATCTAATATAATTCTGTCGACAGTAACCTTCAAGGTTAAAGACCAAAACAATCAATTGCATCAATGTAAAGCTCTGCTCAATTCAGGTGCTCAATCTCGTTTGATTACCGAAGAGTTTGTCAAACAGTTAGGGTTACCATTAACCAATACTGAATTAGCTATTATTGGTATTAACCAAGTGGTTTTTACTTTAAAAAAGAAAACTTCAGTTACAATTTTTTTGAAACAGGAATAATTTCCAATTTCAATTATATTATAATTGTTGTTAACTCTGCCTGGGGGTTATGAGCGCGATGACTGGGTGGATTGAGGAGATTAGAAGTCGCGTTCATGCCCACAGCCGGTCCCAAGCCCAGATAAAAGAGGAGGGTTGATGGGCCAGGTTAGCATCCTACCCATTGTAAAAGGAAACAAGGCTCAAAGAACCGACATTAAGCCTCGGAACCAGACGGAAAATAAGATGACAATCAGATTAGCAACATGGAACATTACTTCTTTCAACAACAAAGACCAAGAGATAATAGAAGAAGTGATAAATAAAAACATAGACATTTGTGCAATCCAAGAAATCAAGAAGAAAGGTAAAGGCCAAAGAGAATATACCCAATATTTTCTAGCATACAGTGGAGTGAAGAAAAAAGAACGAGCACGAGCAGGCGTAGGTACACTTGTCCATAAAAAAATTAAAGACAACATAAATAACTGCCGTTATATCTCCGAAAGAATAATATATATGAACATCACTACCAAAAATTAAATGTCATATCTATCTATAGCCCCGAGGACTGCAAATCTAAGGAGGAACGAGAGGCATTCTACGAACAATTGTAAACCATCCTGGATGAAATACCTGATGAAGAGCCCTTAATTATTATGGGTGACTTTAATGCACGAATCGGAAATGAAATAGTTCCAGGAGTAAAACAAAGATTTAATGAAAACCATGTCAACGCAAATGGAGAACTCATGGCTAATCCTCTGCGCTTTTAACGAACTCAGAATCAATAATACATTTTTCGACCATAAGCTCCAGCATAAATATACATTTGAAAACTCCAGGGGCATAAATCTATTATTGATTTTATAGTCACTAATAGAAAAATCCACCCAAAGCAAATTCTAGATATCCGAACTTTAAACTCAGCAGACGCAGGGAGTGAACAGAAACTAGTACTAGCAAAGATAAGAATGAAAATAACACAAAAAAAAATCTACAGGAAAACACCGAGGAAAAATTCAATGTAGAATCACTGTGGAACGACTGTACAAGAGAAATGTACCAAAGGAGGCTAGCACAGAAGATACAGCTGAAACAAATAGACGACATCGAAGATATAAACGCGAGCTGGGAGAAAATTAAAAACAACATTGAAGAAGCAGCAACAGAAGCTCTAGGAAAACGCAAAGTCATACTGAACAAAAGAAACAACAACAATACACCAGGGTTCAGAAAAGAAATAAAAGAGAAATGTAAAGAGAAACGAGAGGCCTACATGAAGTACAAAACAATCAAACACTCCAGAATCTAGAGACAACTATAGAAGAATACGAAATGAAACAAAGCAGTTGGTAAGAAGAATAAAAAATGAACACTGGGAACAATTTACAAAAAGGATAGAAAACGACTTCTACGGTACACAAAAACAAATATGGAGATTTATAAGAAACCAACGGAAAGAAATGGCAGAATTGAAGGAATACAATAACATTCCAGCAAACGAATGGGAAAGATACCTGACGGAACTGTTTAAAGCAAAGAAAAATAATAATCAACACAATAACGTACCTGAATTAAGACACGAAATAGAAATCAGTTTTCAGGAAGTAGAAATAGCCATAAATTCGCTCAAAAATAGAAAGTCGCCAGGACCAGACGGAATAACCAACGAGCTACTAAAATACGGAGGAGAAAGTATAACCCTAGAGATGACGAAACTTATAGAAAAACTAATATTGTATTGCAAGATATCAGACGCATGGAGAAATAGCATAATGATACCAATGTTCAAGAAAGGAGATAAAGAAGACCCCCAACAATTATAGAGGTATAAATCTACTGAACAACCGCACTTAAGCTTACCACAAAAGTCCTAACCAATAAAATCAATAAACTAACAACTTTATCAGATGAACAACAAAGATTCAGATCCGGAAGATAATGCGTAGACGACGTATTTGTACTAAGACAAATCACAGAAAAGGCCATCGAGTACAATAAACCAGCATATCTATGTTTTATAGACCTGACAAAGGCTTTCGATCACATCCAAGTCGAAGACGTCTTACACCTACTGTATAAAAGAAACATACCAATCAATATTATACAAACCATCGAAAACATCTACCTCCAAAATCGAATACAGGCAAAGATAAATGGAAAACTAACACAGTGTAGACCAGTACAAAGCGAAGTCAGACAGGGTGACTCGTTGAGCCCACTTCTCTTTTATATATAAATTATATATATATATATATATATATATAATATATATATATATATATATATATAAGGTTCTTGAACTCCTAAGTGGAGCATAGAGCTTCAGTAACAACGCGCCATCGGGCTATATTTTGCGCTAAGGCCTTCACCTCATTCCAAGACACTTTCCTTGTTTCCTTGGCCTTTTATCTCGTCCATGATGGATCTTCTCCAAATTTGTACTGGGCAACCTATTTTTCTTTTCCCTTGGGGATTCTACTCTAGGGCAGTCTTTGCGATACTGGAACTATTTTTTCGGAGTGTCTGACCGATCCTACCCCATTTTCTGGACTTAATTTCATTTTGTACCCTCTTTTGTTCGGTCAGGTGTAGCAGAATATACGGACAATTCTTCGTAGACATTTGTTAACAAAGACCTGCAGTTTGTCTGGGAGGGTGTTTGTCACTTTCCAGGTTTCACATCCGTAGAGTAGAAGAGACATGGCATTTGATCGGAATATTCGGATCTTTGTCCTTATAGTATACTCGCCAGATCTCCAAACGGGGTTGAGCGTGCTGAAAGCTTGTTGTGCTTTTCGTATCCTCATACGAATATCGTCTTCTTTACCTCCGTTTTCTGTTATGACACTTCCAAGATACGTAAAGTTTTCCACATTTTCAATCTGCATATTGTCGATAGTAAATAGCGTGTTGTTCCTTACATTTATTCTCATGGACTTGGTTTTACTAATATTGATTTTCAAACCTATTTTATTGGGCTTTGGTGGAAAGTGTTTCCATTGGTAAGCCAGATCTTGGAACCTCTGACCTAATAGGCAGATATCGTCCGCGTATTCTAAATCGCTTAGGCGTGTGGTTAACGTCCATTGTATCCCTCTTGTGTCGGAGTCTAGTTTGGAGAGAACATAGTCTATAGCTATGTTAAAAAGAAACGGAGAAAGCACGCATCCATGTCTAACTCTAGTAAGTACGTCGAATTCGTCACTGTTGATCTCTTTAATATAATAATGGACGAAATAATACAAGCAGTACGTAAAGGTCATGGCTACAGAATGGGGAACAAAGACATCCAAATATTATGTTATGCAGACGACGCCGTATTAATCGCCGAGACAAAAGACGAGCTCCAAAGATTAACACATACCTTCAATACAACAGCTAAGAAATACAATATGATATCAGTAGACAAAACCAAATGTATGACAACATCTAAATACCCACTACGTTGTAAAATCGAAATTAATGGGAAAATAGTAAAGCAGGAAGCAAGGTTTAGATATTTGGGAATAGTTACGGAGATGCTGAAGAAGAAGTACGACAACAAAGCTTAACATCAAGTAAAGCGGCGGGTTCTCTTAATGACACAATCTGGAAGAACAAAATACCTAAGACAAGACATAAAAACAAGAATCTATAAAGCAGCAATTAGACCTATATTAACATACACGGCGGAGACAAGACCTGACACATTTAAAACGAGACGACTGCTAGAAACAACAGAGATGAAAATACTCCGACGAATATCATGGAGAAGTCTATTGGATAGGGAGAGAAACGAAAACATAAGAAGAGCATGCAATATAGAAGACATAAATGGATGGGTGACAAAACGAAAACAGGAGTGGAACGAACATATCAGTAGAATGGCAGAGGATAGAATAGTACGGATAGTACGAGATAAGTCACCAAATGGACGAAGAAGTATTGGCAGACCAAGAAAAATATGGTGCGACAATTTAGGAGGCTAATATTGAAGGAGAAACGGGCTTTAAAGCTTACATACTAGAAGGAAGAAGAAAAGAAGAAGAATTATATTGTTATGTAACATCATTCATTTTAACTATTTCGTTACAACGATTTGATATCTACAATTTTCATTCCTCAAAATATCGAATTATCTGATCCAACTTTGATTAATTTGACATGATCATAGCTTCCAGTTGGTTCTGGGAATTGCTATTAGAAGAGGGCAATATTAAATCAGGAAAACATGCACCAGTGCTTCAGAAGACCAAACTTGTATGAGTAATATGTGCTACTGTAATGAATGCGACATCAACTTTCTTATGCAATGTTTTACAATGCTTTATACCAGAAGACAATCAATTACGTAAATTCTGGAAACTCAATGAGATAAATAAATCTATCCCTTTATCAAAAGATGACGTCCAGTGTGAGGAACTACTTACCAATACACTCGAAAGAAATGAAATGGTCAGTTTGAAGTCCTTCTACCGATTTATTGGGAGATAAAAAAAATGGCAGAAAAACATTTCATATCACTAGAGAACCGATTCACAATTCATCCTCAATTGTATCAGCTATACAAATATTTTATACATGAATATATCGATTTAGGTCACATGACCAGAGTGAAAAGCGATATGGTCACAATACCAACGTATTTCTTTCCTCAGCATGGCATATACAAGCCTAGTAGTCTGACTACTCAACTTTGACATTTTAATTATGTTCCGACTATGCAAATATGTTATGCCTGCTGACGTTAGTGAAATGAAAGTCAAAGTTGTAAAACCTTAGGTGGGATCCTCTTGTCATCTCTCTCCAGTAATTGTACTTTCTAAACTCATAATTCGGAAATGATGGACCATCCAAATAAATTGGGGCGAAAAGGTTCCTCATCACATTTATATTCAATGTGATGATGACACAATTTTACAATCAATTATCTCAATTCAATCTAGACATGTTCTTGGATCCAATCATTCCATACTAGACATTCATTGTTTCTGTGACGCATCCCAAGATACTCATGCAAGCTGCATATATATATATATATATATATATATATATATATATAAATATATATTATATATATATATATATATATATATATATATATATATATATATATATATATATATATATTTCTGAACATTGATGCAAGTGGTAATTATCAGTCATTTAATTGGCTCCAAAAGTAAAGTTGCACCATTAAAGCGACTCACAATTCACAGATTAGAGTTACGTGCTACCGTACTGGGAGCACAATTAACAGCCCAAGTTATCAATGCCAATTCACCGTCAGTACGATATAGTATTGGTCAGACTCTCAGATAGTAGTATGTTGGATAAAAAAAAAAGGATCCTAATCAATTCCAACAATTCGTAGTCAACCGTATCGACAAAATTCAACATTTAACGAAATAGGATGATTGGCATTATGGTAATACTAAAGAAAATCCTTCGGACCTGTCTTTCAGAGTTTTACAGGAAGATCTAGTTAATCTTGAATTATGGAGGAAGGGGCCAATTTTTCAGCGTGGTCCTATAGACAAATTCGCACCTCCTGCCATGCCTGAAATCGAACTTCATAAACAAAAGATTGAAAGTTCGATGTTATTAGTTACTCATTCTGTACCACTCTTTCTGTTTTATAGATCTTCTAATACTTCAACTTTAAAACATATCGTTATTTATTGTCTTCAATTTCGTAATACCGCTTGTAAAAAGGTTAGAAAGAACGATAGGTCCTTTAACTCTTTTAGAAGTAGAGCAAGCATCATTACGGCTAATTAAACTTGTATAATTGGATTCATTTGCGAAGGAAATATCTATTTTAAATTCCAATAAACCATTACCACCCAAATATAAACTTTGAAATTTAACCCCATTTTTAAACTATGTTTTACGAGTAGGAGATTATCTGCATTAGAATTTAACTTAAACACCCTTCATTATTTTTAGACTCAGATTTATGTAGGTTGTATCTTTCACATTCAAAGTATTCTTCATGATCCAAACGTATGCTTAATTACTAGCCATCTCTCACAATTAGAAATCAACTTGTTGGTCAATGGCAAATAATACGTCATGGGGATTTTAACTAGGAGCAACTTTTTTATAAAAAATCGAAATATATTAAATAGTATGTCAAAATGATAAAATTTTGAAAAACCAAAAAGTTATGAATAAGAATGTCTAACACTCCTTCTAAACATACCACCTATGAATGCAATTTAAAAAACGCATTATTTTTGTTGATATTTTGCCTGTATATGTAATCGAGCAGAAGGTACTGGGTTTTTTCTCTGGTGGTGGGAAACACTAATTTCAGGGCTTTCTTGTGTAGTTTTTGATTTAACGTTTTATTAATAGTAATGGATACAACGAACAATTAATAGAATGTTAAATCAAAAACTACACAAGAAATCCCTGAAATTAGTATTTCCACCACCAGAGAAAAAAACCCAGTACTTTCTGCTCGATTACATATAAAGGCAAAATATCAACAAAAATAGCCAAACACATAAAAAGAAAGGAATAATACCAGCTTTCAGAACAAATAACAACTTGGGCAAATATATTAAAAACAACAAGAGCCAAAATAAAAAAACACTTACACAGTGGTGTGTACAAACTTATATGTGGCGACTGCCCAAAAACTTACATCGGTCAAACTGTTAGAAATTTTAATAAACGAATAGCAGAACATAAAAGGGGTTGCAATAATAGAAAAATAGATTCTACATACGCTTTTCTTCTTGTAGATCATACTCATTCTTTTAATGACGAATTTAAAATTCTTCACATTCAAAATAGGCCTTAAGCTATCTTTGTTAGAATATGGAAGACTATAAAGTGTAAACGCATGCCAAAATAGATCACTTGAGAAAGGCAATCAGCCGAAACAGCTGTAGTCGTAAGACTTTAAACTTAATTTTGTGGAAGTTTAAAAACACAGTTTTCAGTGTTTTATTGTTACATAAATAAATCAAACTAAATAAATAAACAAAATGCTGTTTCTTTAAGACAACTATTTGAGAAATATTTATATTTAAAAAAATAGAAAACTTTTTTACAGAAGCTGATTTACGCCAAATTGATATAAAATGAGTTCTACAATTAGTCATTTTCTTTTGTGAAGAGCGTTTGTAGACACCCTGTATATACAGAATGACTGGGATCAGAGTGGTAAAAACAGCAGATCACTATTAGTAGGAATACCATCAGTAGGACCACGACGAAAACGCTGTAGCGATAATATACTGGAGGTATATTGAAAAACAGGCTATATGCCTACAAACAAAAATATAAAATGACAAAATAAAAATTTACAAATATAAACCCATCATTAACTCTAAATGAAATAAAAAAAAATATTGAAAGATATTTAACTTACAGTTTCTTTGAGTATATTAAACCTCTTGGGATCAATCTTGAAATTGGTTAATTTCTCCATGATTTTTTTCAATAATATATGTTGTTTATTATTGTATCCGCCAATGCCAAGCTAAAAAATGGATAGATATAAAACGGTATTCAAACTGGTTAAATATACTTACAATCAAACCATATTTTGTATTAATTAATTCCCACTTCAAACCTGCAAGCTCAGCTGCATACGCATACTCGTTTAAGGCATCTTTGAAAAGTTGTACCAACATATGGGTTAAATTGCAATTTAATGGATCTAAATATGCCAGAGGGCTGAAAAAATAATTTACTGAATAGGTTTCTTTATTTTTTAGATTAAAAATACTGATTAAATATTATTTTCTAAATTTCTTTATTTCTTTGATAAAAAATACTGATTATATATTATCTTATACGGGATTAAATCACAATTGATTGTAATGAGAATTACATTTTACCGGATTTCTAGTTTCGATTTCCAATCCGGAAATCGTTTCCAAAAAAAATTAATTAAGAAATTATTAGATATAAGCTGTAAATATTTACAAATTTATAAATGATTCAATGTATAAACATTTACAGATTAATATAGTCTAATTTCTTAATTTAAATTTTTTAAAAAGATTTGTAGATTCGAAATCTAAACGCCAAAACAAAAATGTAAAATGTAATCCTCATAAGAATCAATCCTATATAGAATAATATTTAACTTAAACATGTTACAAGAAAACACCTTCTTAACATTCAATCACAGGCGGACTAAGGCCTAAGCACGTGCCTAGTCCGTAATTTTTGGGGCCCTAACATTGAGTTTTTAATTGTTTCATTTTTACAATTAATTATGCAAGTGGACTGCATTAAAAAATGTAAGAACAAACACTTGAGTATTAAATCTATTTGTAATACTGGGTGGTCTGCTCCACTACTCTTTGCTCACAACAGCTGTGAAATCCTTAAAGGAAAATTATGAAGAAATTAAACATTGTTTATGTCATTTTTCCTGAAAAAAACATTAACAAGGTCCGAAGCTGCCGGTTTACATAACAAACTTGATATATTTGAGTACTGTATGTACGGTTACTTAAAAATATGGGAAAATATTTGAGAGATAATCAATTATTTAAACAAGACTTGATAGATTTCATACAAACTGTTGAACATGATTTTGAAAATTTTGAAAAAGAAGCAGAAAAATAAGATATTGCATTATACTAATGATAAACAACGGCAGAAAATACGAAAACTATGTCATGAAAAATTCCAGAACATAAAATAAGATTTAGTGGCAAAGAACATTTCAAAGTTAATATTTTTGTTGTTTAGACGTTTCTTTACTGATCGCATAAAGATCTGAAGGATATTAAATTATTAACATTACATCTAAAACAATTTTTCATGATAGTAGTCACGTTAGTGTCTCTTCAATAGAGGTATTAAAATGATATGAACCGGATTGACACCTAACAGACCTGAAAAACGAAGTATTACAATTTAAGAGTTTTATAAGTAAAGAAAATATTATTTAGCCTATATCCATATGATTATTTATTCAGGAAAATGTTATTATTGCAAACATTCCCAAATTTAAACATAATCCGAATCATTTATTTAACCATTCCAGTAAGCAATGCAAGCAGTGAAAGATTATTATCAGTAGAATAAATAATTTTAAGATCCACATTAGACCAACAAAAATTAAATAGTTTGTCATTACTAGATAAAGAAAAAGTTACTAAATATCTAATAAATCTGGGTATATGTGTTTAAGTATTATTGTTTGTTTTCATAAACTATGTTTATTTACTTTTATTAGTTTGAAACCAAAATACCAAACGCAAAATATGTGTCATGACTGAAAAATAGACCCGGAATTACAATGTTACCTAGGGCCCGCTTTAGCGTTAGTCCGCCACTGCATTCAATAATTATCTTAATGCAAAATAATCTGAATATATGACAAACGACAACTGTAGGTGGCTCTGTTCTATTTATTTTATGACTTTCTTTTTGCATACCTTCTTTGCCCATGTACTTCATGCACTTATGATTGCCTCATGACCAACCCAGTTTCATTTGATTTAGACTGGGAATTTTACCGACTTGTCGTGTATTAAGGTTCTTGGGCGTTATTCCTCGATTTATTATCCACGATAATAATTTTGATCATTAGTCTTTTTATTTTTTTTTTCAGTGATTCCCAATTTATACGTTGATTGTTGCCGTACGATTAAGTGTGTCGGCTCTGCACATTATAATGGGCAAAACACACTCATCAAAAATCTTACAACACAGTGCCCTAATTTTCCTCTTTGGAGTCATTCGCCACGTTATCTGAGATTAGAACAATATCGTCAATGAAACGTAAATGATTCAATCTATCCATTAATGTTTATCCTTACGTCATCGCAATCTGGTTTCTAAACACATTCCAGAATAGCGTTTAAAAGTTTTTGTAATATGATGTCTCGTTACCTAACACCTCTTCCTCCTCTATATTTTCTTCTTCGTAAGGATGTAGTGGCGTCATGTAATTTGTTTGACTACTTCTCTTCAGTTATCTCTCTTCTGTACATCATGGCTTGTTTTGGAGAATGAGTAACCAGGCAAGTCCTTTATTTGATCCGACCATCGTACTGGAGATCTTCCTCTGGATCTTTTACCCACTACGTCAACTATCATTCGCTCCATGCCTTCTCTTCTTCTGGTTATACGCTAAATATCTCAGTATATTTTGGTTGATAGTTGTAAGAGTCTAGTTTTTAAGTTACGTTCTGTTAGAATTGAATTATTTGTGCGATGAGCGGTCCATAGTATGCGCAACATTCTACGGTAGACCCACATTTCAAATACCATTATACGCTTTGAATCGGCTTTTTTATTGTCCAAGTTTCTGAAGCATAGGTGGCGATGGTGTCTGAAGCATGAGTTTGGCTGTTGCCGATCTGGCCGCTGTGATGATTGAACCATTGTGATACCTAACACATCTTCCTATATTTAGTTTCTGTCCGCCTGTGTGGAGTCTTATGCTCCTACTTACAATTATGTATATGCTGTTGAAGAAGATTTGGTCTACTGTAGATCTGTCTTTTCTAAAGCCGGCCTGATATTCATGTAGGATTCTTTCCGTGTAGCAATTAGTTTATTTCTCAATATTCTTGCTAAAATTTTGTACACCGTATCTAATAAGGCTATACCTCTATAGTTGTCACACTTCAGTTTGTCTTCTTTTTTATGCAGAGTTCTTATGCGGGCATCATACCACTCCGATGGCATTAGTTCCTTTTCCCATGCTTGCACTAGTAGCTGATATATTTTTCTTTGTAGTTGTTTTCCACCACTACTACTTCCAACTTGATCAGTTCTATGCATATGCCATTTTTACCAGGACTTCTGTTATTTTTCATTTCTTATATTGCTGTTACCACCTCCTCCCCTGTAGGCTGCCTTTCAACTATCGCATCTTCTCCAACTGTACAGTTTTCTACTGCTTCGTGGTCCTCCTCACCATTTAAAAATTCTTCAAAATGTTTTTTCCATTCCGTCATTATTTTTGCCGGATCGCTAATTAAATTTCCGTCTTTACCTTTCATATAACTACAGTGGCTTTGGTAACCTTTTCCCATCTTTTTAACTTCTTCATAGAACGACCTCACCTCTTTGTTTTTAAACTTCTCTTCTATCTCTTTTAATTTCAACTCATTGTGGTTTCTCTGTTTCCTTCTACACAGAGCTTTCAACCTTCCTCGAACAATTCTATATTCTTGTTTTTTACACTCTCTATTATCTGTTAATATTTGTTGTCTGATCTTCTTCTTTTCCTGTGCTATCGCCTGACACTCTTCATCAAACCAATCTTTGTTTGTACTTCTCTTGGAGTCGCACTTAACTATTTTCTTGCTAGCTTCTCCTACGGCAGTTTTAATTTGTTCCCATGCTTGATCTGTCTGTAAATTTTGGTCACATTGTTGTAGAATTTTATTTATTTTTTCTTCATATTTATTTTTTATTTCTACTTCCTTAAGTTTCTCAATATTGTACTTTCTCTTCGTTTTATTGTTCGATTTCTCTTTTTCTTCCAGCCTCCTCCCACATGTAACTTTAACGAGGAAATGGTCCGAGTCGATTTCAGCTCTCATACTTTTCCTCTCATACTTCTTACCTTCTGAACGATATTCATATATTTACTTTCAATCACGACATGATCTATTTGATTCACCGTTCTTCCATCTAGGGAGACCCACGTACCTTTGTATATTTCTTTTCGTTTTAGTTGTGTGCTTCTCACCACCACGTTTTTCTCCATGGCAAATCCAATAAGTCTTTGACCATTATCCTTTGTTACTTCGTGTTTTCTGTTGTTAACAGTTACTGCAGTGTACAAAGGTTATTTTCCCACTTTAGCATTACAATCTCCCATTATTATTTTTACATCACGTTTAGGTAGACGCTCGTATTCGTCATTTAGCTGTTCATAGTAAAGATCTTTTATTTCGTCGTCTTTGTCTTTTGACGATGCATGGCTATTAATTATACTCCAATTCCTTTTCTTACTTTTAATTCGTATTGAACACATCCTATCAGAGATAGGATTAAAAGCTATCACTTTGTCCTTGATACATTCAGCTACTAAAAAACCAGTTCCAAGCATTCTATCTTTACCCCCACTTTTGAAAAGCACCATATCTTCTATATCAGTTATTTTCGATCCTAATTGTTTTGTCTCTTGAAGAGCCATTAAATCGATTTTATACTTCCTTGCCTCATCCATGAGTACTTTTAGCGCACCTTCATAAAAGGTGACATTCCATGTAGCTAAATGTATCTTGTCATTCTTCGGCTTTACTTTTGTATTACTATCTTGTTTTGTTTCGTTTTCATAGTTCGTAATTTCATTCACGTTCTTACTTTCCTTTTCATGCTACGTAGACACGCTATACATTTAAATTAAAGACCGCAGATATAGATATTAAAATAACAAATATCCTACTTTTTTCGTGCCTTTCATTGCTTGTTATCGAAACCATTGCAATGTTCCGTGCAAAACTGTTGTAACCCTGTTACATTAGAATTACAACAGTTTTGCACGGAACTTATGTACAAAAATGCAAAATAGTTACTGTTAGTTACAAAAAGTTACAAATAGTTACAAAAATGCAAAATAGTAACTGTTGTTATTTCAATATTTAGCCAGTTAAGCATTTGAAAGTTACTCAAGTTTTAAAGGGGATAGATATGCATGTTTACAATCGAATTCCATGATTACTTCATTTTCATAAAATTTTGAGTTACTGCAGTCTTGCACTGAGCGTGCGATATGATTAAGAATATCGTTGTAAGTAGAATAACTTAGTTCTGTGTAATAATATAACAAAATTATTCTTATTCAATAAATAACTAATACAAAACATAAATCAAAACAATATGCAACAAATGTAACATTTGTTAGATTAATGTTATATTCACAGAATTCTAAGCCAAGAAGTTTTTAGTAAAACATTCATAACTGTCGATTGTGACGAGCAATGTGTATCACTTAACAACGGCAAGAGAGTCTTTTTCTTCTTCTAATGGCGCTACAACTCTTTGTGAGTCTTGGCCTGCTTAACTTCCATTTCGCCCTGTCAGACCCTTTCCTTCGCCACTGCCTGATGTTTACAGTTTTAAGATCCCTCTCTACGTCGCACATACGTTTATTTTAAATAATTAGCCGACCAAAAGTCAAATTTCAAAAGTGACGTTAAAAATTTGAGAAACGTCCTATGATGATGATGGTTTGAATTAACAAAAACTAACTGCCCCAACTTTAGAACTGTTCACCATGCACGTGCGCATACGCAGATGTGCGGCAGATAGTTTGTTTATAGCGTTTTGTTGTCTACGCCCATTAATACACTTCAAATATTTGTGATATTTTGTGATATTCAGCTTATTTTTTAAAGTGATTGTGATGGAATCGAATAATTCAGGTAATAATGCATATTTCTGAAATATTTAAAGAATGTTTACTGTTATCTTACATTCTTTTTATAAAATCAAAGGCAATCTGCTGTTTATTTTATAGTATACTGCATATATTTGGCTAATTATTGCCTTACGATTTAGCTGCGGATAATCGAAATACAGGGGTTTTTGTTTATTTTGTTATATTGATGACGTCACAAAATTAAAATACTTAATTGTATTAACTGTAATAAGTTACGATTTTCTTTGTTTTAGCTACATCTGGTGACTCTGGTATAAAAATAGTGACCCGTAAATATCTTTACAACCAAATAAAGCTTCAAGATTTGCCTAATTTAGATGATAACCTAAAATAATTGGAAAATCACTTAATGACCTCTTATTATGACACATCTGACAATTTAACCAGTTTAACGCGAAGATTTCGTTAGTTTAAAACGGTCATGAAAGAGAAATGGTTAAAGGCCCACCGAAAAAAGGCTATATTTTTACAAACAAATAAAGTTTGATTAGATGGGACATTTATACTGGTAGAAACCAAAAAAATGTGACGAGGTCGGGCATCTAAATCATTTGATGACTCCAGTGAAAGAACGAAAAGAAGAAAAATAGAAGAAATACGTTATGCTTGATAGGGAAGTTATCGTCCATGCAACACAATCAACGTTCGAGGAAAAAAATGCTTGAAAAATATTAAAAGAGATTACAAACTCTCCAACTCGTGCAGATAAATATAGAGATGCGTTCAGGAAATTAGATAAAGGAGACCTTACTGCTCTTACACCGTAGCAAGCCCTAGCAATGTTTGTTTAAGCTGATTTAACCAAGTGACAGTATAAAATCATTAGAAATACAAATAAATCTTTTTATCCATCCTATGACTCATTGTTAAAGGAAAAGCTACCCGCTAGAACTATGCTAATTTGTAAAATAATTTTAGCCGCGTAAATCCATTAAATCGACATATTTGCGTCGTCTACCCATCTTTTACGGGGCCTTGCTCTTGTTCTGTTTCCTTGGAGCTTCCATCTCTGAACTACTTTTACAGCTCGATTATCTGGCATTTTTTCTAGGTGACCAAGCTAGTTTGGTCTTTGTGACTTTACAAATCTAACAATATCTGCGCTCTGCATTGGTTCGTCCAGCTCGTGTTTCATTTTAATTCTCCACAAACCATCGCTGCCTGGGATTGGTCCAAATATCTTCCTTAGTATTTTGCGCTCAAATATTCTCAGTTGATTTTCATCAGTGGTTGAGAGAGTCCACGTTTCACATCCATATGTGACCACTGTTACTGTTTTGTAGACTCTAAAGGCAAAACAGTAGGCTTTGACATAATGACAGTTTTCATATTACCTTCTTAATCATTATGTGTGGCTTGTCTGTAATTTTAAAAATTAATTTTTCTGTAGTATAATAATATAATCTGCATATTACAAAAAAGTTAGAGAAACTGCCTACTTGCATCCAAAATATATCAACAGCGATATCCTGAACGGAGGAAAGCAAACGTAAGAGCTTTTGAAAAATTAATGAATACTTTTGTTCGCACTGGGTCACTTGTATATGAAAAATTGAGAGAACCAAAGCTGTTACAAGTGAAGCAAACGAATATGATGTACTGTTAGCTACTACTGAGGATAACCACTCCAACATGACATTAATCAAATTTCGGAGGCAAAAATCCTCCGTAAACATAAAATACATCCTTCTTAACATGCCATACACCAACGTGCGTAGGCGACTATCTCATTACTAGAATTCTGTTCTTGGCGGCGTGACACAGCTCACCTGTATTGTGTATTCCTGTCCATTCTTTAATATTCCTTAACCAGGACAATTGTTTGCGGCCGGCTCCTCTCCTACCTTCGATCTTCCCTTGTAGGATTAACTGTGGTATTTCATATTTTGCTCCTCTCAATATGTGCCCAAGGTAACCAATCTTGCGTTTTTTAATTAATTCAAAGAGTTCTCTTTCCACGCCGGCTCTATTAAGGACGTCATCGTTTCGAACTCTATCCACCCAAGGTATGCGCATCATTCTTCTCAATGACCACATTTCAAATGCTTCAAGTTTGTTGATAGATGTTTTTTTCAAAGTCCACGTTTCCATGCCATAAAGCAAGATGGACCATATGTAGCACTTGACCATTCTGTAGCGTATTTCGAAGTTTAGGTGTTGATTACATAGGAGCGGTCTGAATTTCACAAAAGCTTGTCTTGCCATTTGTATTCGGGTTTTTATCTCGTGTTGTGGATCCGATTGGTCATTGATTGTGGTGCCAAGGTATTTAAAAGTTTTCACGCGATTTATACGATTGTCACCTATGCATAATATCGGGTTTTCTGGAGGGTTTCTGCTAATGACCATATATTTCGTTTTCAAAATGTTGATTTTGAGGCCATATTTTTTACCTATGCTATTCACCCTATCAAGTAATAACTGCTGATCTTCCAAATTATCAGTTATAATCACTGTGTCGTCCGCATAGCGTAGGTTGCTAATTGGTATGCCGTTCACCTTAATGCCTAATTCCGTATCTTCTAATGCTTCCGCAAATATATTTTCAACATATAAATTAAAAAGCATCGGAGAGAGTATGCAGCCTTGGCGGACACCTTTCCGGATTTCAAATTCATCCGTATATTGGTCTTGATCAATCCTCACCTTTGCCATTTGGTTCCAGTATAGATTCTGAATAATTCTGATCTCCTTCTGGTCAATGTTGGCCCTATGTAGTAGTTCCATCATGATATCATGTTTAACATTGTCAAATGCCTTCTCGTAGTCGATGAAGGTGAGGTAGACATCTTTTCGTTGATCTAAGCAGTTTTGTATTAAGGTGTTCAAACATAAAATTGCCTCTCTTGTTCCTAGTCCTCCCTTAAAACCGAATTGTGTTGACCCGCTAAGTTCTTCTAGTATCTTGTACATTCTTGAGTGTAATATCCTAAGGAAGAGTTTCAACAAGTGACTCATTAAACTGATTAAGCGGTGTTCATTGCATTTTGTGGCATTAGCTGTTTTTGGGATCATCACAAAGGATGACTGCAGCCATTCTCGCGGAATGTAACCAGTATCATAAATTCTATTGAACAGCCTTACCAAGATTTCGATATTCTCCTCGTCTAGTAGTTTTATTGCTTCTATATTAATTTCATCTGGACCTGTTGCTTTATGCATCTTTGTGGTTCTAACTGCATATTCTATTTCACTTCGCATTATTGATGGCCCTGATAAGTTTTCGGAAGGAAGTTTGCGCGTTGGTTGTGTTGGTCTTTCGTCATTAAAAAGGCTTTCTGCGTATTCTTTCCACGCCATTGCTATCTCCTCTTCTGACTCTATGTATTCGTTTCTGTCGTTGCGTATTCTTGTTCTGTGGTGGCTTTTGTGTATATTCGATATTTCTTTGATCTTCTTATGTAGTCCAAAACTATCTCCTTTTTCCTGCAATTGTTCTATTTCGTTGCACCTTTCCACCATCCAACGTTCTTTTGCTTTCTTAATTTTCTGACGGATTTCTTTGTGTATCTGTTTGTATTTGTCTTGATTACGTTGTTGTTTATGTTGCCTTCGCTTTTCCATTAGATCCATAATTTCGTCCGTCATCCATTCGTTATGCTTTATCTTTCTGATCTGTGTTTTAACTTCCCTGTTTACTGCCAGAATCGTTCCTTTAATATCATTGACCATCTCTTCGATATCATAATTTTGTTCTATTACTCGCATTCTTTCATTAATTTGATTCGCATAACTCTTCTTCAGATTTTCGTCTCTCATCAGTTCTCTTGTATTTATAGGTGTGCTGGTATTTGTATTTGTTCTCTTAATTTTTGCTAGTTTTAACCTCACATCTGCTATTAGCGGATTATGATCGGATGCAATATCAGCACCTGGATATGCTGCGATTCTTTTGATAGCGTTACGAAATCTTCTGTTTATTAAAACGTAGTCAATTTGGTTTCTAATTATTCGATTTGGACGGTCTCCTGGTGATCTCCAAGTATATAACTTACGAGGTGGGAGCTGAAACCATGTGTTCATGACGACAAAACCGTTCTCCTGGCAGAATTCACACAGCAGGTCGCCTCTTTCATTTCTAACTCCAAGGCCGTACTCTCCAATTATGTCTTCATATCTTCCTTTACCCACCTTGGCGTTAAAGTCGCCCATTATTATGTTTATGTCCTCTTTCTTTGTTAGTCTTATTGCTTTTTCCAGATCTTTATAGAACTTAGTTATTTCTTCTTCTGACTTATCTGCTGTTGGTGCATATGCTTGTGTCACATTTATGTTTACTGGTTTGCCTGTCATTTTGATCAACATGACTCGTTCGGAAATTGGAACAAAATCTGTCACCGATTTACTGGTCTTCCTGTCAAGAGCAATAGCCACCCCATGTCGGTGATGTCTATCTGTTGGGTCACTACACGAGTAATACATAGTAATCTTATCTTTCGTAAACTGTCCAGATCCAGACCATCGGACTTCACTGACTCCCATTATATTTATTTTCAGCCGATTCATTTCCTTTATAAGGTTGTGTAGTTTTCCTGGTTCGTAAAGACTATTAACATTCCATGTTGAAATTCGTTGGATATCATCTATTTGGCACCGGGAGATTCTTCGCACCCTCTGACCATCTAAGGCCTGCCCGGGACTGAGGGCCATCTGAGTTTTGTTTTGTTCTGCCATAATGAGATGAGTTATCCTGGGGAAAAGGTAGTGTTGTAGTATCCCGTTACTTTCAACACCGCAGTACCACAGCCATTCAAACTGTCCTAGTCATGCCTGTGGAATTCCAATAACAAGCCGGTCCAAGATAATTTCTTTTGCGCCTTGCGTTGGTACTGGTGATCGCTGCTGCCCTTCACCAGGGTTGAGGACTAGGAGGGATAAATATGGAGGGTGTAGGATAAAGGCTCTGGGACATGAGATTCCACGGTGTGAGATGGTGGAATATCATGAGCTAGCGTGGGCAGGGTCGCTAATCCCTGAACTAGGTCTGTTTCCACCGGGATCGTGAAAAGTACCTACCCGCTACCCTAAAATACATCCCTACCGCATAAAATTCAAGACTGTCAAGAATTGACAATCGATGGTTATCTTTGCAGATTAAGCTTTTTGTCAATGATCTCAACAGTAAATGCATAGCGACCGATTTTTTTTCGATTATGTGATCTTTGGAGATGAGGCTACATTTCACAAAAATGGAACAGTGAATCGAAAAATTTTAATCACTACTTTATTAACAGTCATAGTCAAACTTGGACGTCTATAAATGTTTTGGGGTGGTATTGTTGGGGACTATATGATTAGCCCACATTTTTTTTATGGTGAATAGTGCTGTATATCTGGATTTTCTGTCTTATTCACAATCATCTCAATAATAACTTTCCTGTGAGGATTGGCAGAGGAGTACCAACTGTTTGGCCACCGCAATTACCGGAATTGTCAAAAATTGTTCTTTTCATGTGGGGCTGTATAAAAAACCTTGTGTACCAGGAGTCTCCAACAACGAAGAGAAGCTCTTAATAATATTGACTTACAAATGTTAAGAAATGTGGCTCGGTCATTTGAATATTGGACATAAACTTGCATAGAAGTGACTTATTTCCCTAATATCAGATTAATTATTACATTCATTGCGTATTGTTATGGTTTATATTTTGTATTAATTATTTATTGAATAACAATAATTTTGTTATATTATTATTACAGAATACTTAGTTATACTAAGTTAACTTAGTTATTATATAAGTTATTTCTACTTACAAAAATTGAAGTAAAGGTATTCCCAAAATTTGAAGAAAACTAAAAATATCTCGGAAAGCAATGAATTTAGGTATAGGGAATGTTTAATAAAAATGAAAGAGAACCATAAATGAACCAGGAGTCTCCAACAACGAAGAAAAGCTCTTAATAATATTGACTTACAAATGTTAAGAAATGTGGCTTGGTCATTTGAATATTGGACACAAACTTGCATAGAAGTGACTTATTTCCCTAATATCAGATTAACTATTACATTCATTGCGTATTGTTATGGTTTATATTTTGTATTAGTTATTTATTGAATAACAATAATTTTGTTATATTATTATTACACAATACTTAGTTATACTTAGTTAACTTAGTTATTATATAAGTTATTTCTACTTATAAAAATTGAAGTAAAGGTATTCCCAAAATTTGAAGAAAACTAAAAATATCTCGGAAAGCAATGAGTTTAGGTATAGGGAATGTTTAATAAAAATGAAAGAGAACCATAAATGAAATATTTAAAAAAATAAAATATAATGCACATTTAAAAAATATGAGAAAATCTCAATTTTCTTTCGCAGTTCACCCTGTATACGAATAGTTTTCAATGATTTCTATATAAAATAAATAATATAAAAAATAAAAGTATTCTTTGTACAGGGTGTTGATTTCATAGCGATATCGAAGTAACAATCGTCATAGCTCGTTAAATACCCTGTATAGTAGTATAAAACTTCATAGTGTAAGAACACGGATTATGAGAGGAATCAAAATACGAGAAAACACAGGATATCCTATCTAAAAAATTGTACGTTTAATATATCACGTGGATAATCACTTTGTACAATTCGGAATATTTTCCATGCCTGTAGGATATTATTGCCTACATTTTTTCTAAATAACATAAAGTTTGTTTTTTTTGCGATTTGTTATTTTGTGTGCAGTTCATTTTTTAGAAAAAAACTTACCTAACGAAATCGCACATGAGATGCGATTTTGGCAGTAAGAATTGATCATCTTGTTTAAACCATACTCTGGTCAGCGCAGTGTCTTCAATTATTACAGGAAATTCGGTAACCTAAAAATAATAAAAAGAATATACTTTATCGTGTATATCACCAAATACTGTCACTTACATCCTCATCCAGGGGATACAAACTAAAATCTGTAGGAATAAATTCGTTCTTTTCGGGCATCTTCAAATCTGGACACAGTCCAGTTTGTTTCCACGCCTAAAAAGAAAAAAATATTAAAATGTTAATAGTACGTTGCATTTGCTAATTATTTTAACATTAACGTTGTATTTTAACATTAGCAAAAGAAGAGAAATCAGTAGAGGTAACAAAAAAGTATTTTGCAAAATATCCATACACATAATTCTCCAAGAAAATAAGGAGAAAAAAAATCCCCCAGCATATAAAAATATTGATTTTCTCTATAAAAAAAAATCGAAATAAGAATCTTTTAAAGAATTATCTGCTAATACTGCTAAACAAAATGTAGAAAATTCCAATAAAGAATATTTAGCATAAAAACCAGTAAAAGAATTTAAAAAGATGTTTAAGTCTCAGATTTCAATTGCTAATTTTTTCGCAAAATTGGTATAAATATTGATTACTGAATTATGAGGTAAGATTTATTAAGCAAAATATTTTAAAGCAATATGTTACTTTATATTTCCTTTGTTTACATGCAAGAAGTTTATTATCGAAGTGGATACTTCCTATCGCTCGGTATTATGTTTTTGCACGGACGCGAATTCATATTTGCGTGCCTCGAAAAATCTAGATGCATGTAGTAACCTTGTGGTATACAGTAATATACATAATATACATACATTTACATATACACTTATTATAAAAATAAAATGACATTTAAAAAACGTCAATATTTTACCAAAATTAAATTATATTAAAATTAAACAAAATTAAATTAAATTCAATTAAATTAAATAAAGGTAAATAGAATAATTATTATATAACATTAAATAAAGTTGAACAGAATTAAATTTAAGATTTCCCCCACCGCTACCTGCCAGAATTCATTAGAAATCTTATTAGGCTTTTAGTGGAGTCTGGCAATACAGCGATTGAAAAAAAAAACAGAATTAAATAAAAATAATTAAAAAGGTCCTTTCGGGTACATCACAAACTTAACGTTTTCGGAATAAAGAGACTAATAATAAAGAATATAGAAGCATATAGAAGGATCTTTCACTGTTGTTTCTTAGTCTCGGCAAAAATTTATATACATGTTATAGTAAAGAAGTAAAAGTTGGGTAAGATTTTACTTCCTTATTTGTACCACTAGGGAGCGGTCATGTCAGCGCTATTACTGCTTCTAAAATATGAAAGAGTGGGGCAACAAATGCAACTTTAGATAAGTTGATATGTAGATGCTGTGTGGTCGTAGAATAGCATTAAATTTTGGCGTTTTATAAAATGTTTTGAAGAAAATAAAACGTTATTTTAACTTTTAATACCTGAATCTTTTAGAAAAAATATTGTGATCCAAATTTTTAATTTAAATATGTACAAATCTACAAATAATATAATTAAAACTCTTTTTGTGAACATTATGTTTTACTATTAGTTGTTGTTTTAAAACAAGATTAAATAGTACCTATTCAGCATAAAAACTTTCACATAGACTATTCAAGAAAAGTCACTGCTAAATATTTCAAAAATAATTCAGAAATGCTTTTAGTTGTTATTAAAAGATTATGGATGAAAAGGTTCGGCAAATTGGAAAATATCATAATTTGGTCGTTTAAAAGATTATGGATGAAAAGTTTCGGCAAATTGGAAAATATCATAATTTGGTCATTTAATTGAATGCTTTTTTTGAACAGGATAATTATTCAATGAAATAATTTCGAACATATTTTAAAAAGATTAATAAAAAGTCTTGAGAAAATGAAATGTTTGGTTGAATATATTTCAATGGAATAATTAAGAAAAATAAATTACCATAAATAATGCTAATGCATAAATTAGCAGGTTAAGCCCATGATATCATCATATTGGTTTGAACAATTAATTCTTTCCCTGTAAACTTTTGGACAGCGAATATATCTTAATGCATCTTCAGAAAAACTTGAACTTTATGCATTTTTGTAAACTTCAAAAAAATAAAATTTAAACATTAAACTTGATTTTTGGGTTAAAATGAACTCTAGGTGAGTGTTATGAAACTAAAATTTACACTTAAAAGTGAACTTTTATTTATTATTTATTTCAAACTGACTTTAAAATCGGGCGCAAGAATAATGCATAATTTAGGTTGTTACTTATGCTTTTTTTATTATATAAATCCACTTTTCTCTTTGTAGTAATTTGTGCTTCGAAGTTGGAAACGAATAAAATTAAATTGACAATTTTTTGTTGTATTTTTACAATTTATAACACAGCATTTCCTAAATCCCATTTTCTTCAGTGACAGAAGGTGTAAATAAACAAACGAATATGAAATATGACAATTGACAATATGAATTTATGAAATCTATGCAATTTGCAGTAAAAAATGCAAGATTTCTCCGCTACTCGCGCACGATCGTTTCTCGTATCACATCCAAGTACTTGCACGTCGCCAATAATAAAAAGTTACGCGACGGTTTTTCGTTGTGTTGAAACAATCCTATTTTTTATTTAAAGTTATAAAAAATTATTTATGTGTGATAAAAAAATTAATACTTTTAATATTGAAAATTATTATATATATTATATATTAAAAATATTAAATATTAATATTAAAAATATACAATATATATTAAAATAAATATTTCATTGTGAAAAAAAAACAAAAAAAGACAGTTTGCAAATTAATTGCATCGACATTTTATTAAGCGTGGATGCATAAGTTAAATAGCTCCATTCGTATTCCATTTCCACTTCCGCCTAACTATATCTTTCATGATGGTTTTAAAATGACGGCCCCAGTTTGAGTTTATGCAGTCAGGAGTGTTTTAAATTAAAATAACTGTCCATAAAATAATCGCCCATTTGAATGTCCTATATGGGTCTATATTCATTGCTAGTAAGCTCGAAAACGTTCTGTTGTGATGTATCCCGAAAGGGTCTTTTTAATTATACACCTTTTACGAAGGATTTTTAAATAAAATTACTTAAAATTAAATAAACTTAATAAAATCCATTAAAATTAAACAAAATTATGTAAAAATAAACAAAATTTTATAATATTAAATAAAATTTAAAAAAAAGTAAATAAAATTAAGCATAATTAAATAAAATTATGAAAATTCAATAAAATTAAACAAAATTAAAAATACAAAAAAATAAATAAAATGAAGTAAAATTGTATAAAATTAAGTAAATAAAATTAAATAATATTAAATTAAATGTAATGAGAAAAAAATTCAGAATTTTTAAACTTTATTATAAAAAAATATTAATGAATTCAGTAATAAGCAGATGTAAAATTTGATTCAATTATATAGTAATAACGCGCTATAAGAAGTAATCACTACTGTCATTACTTCTATGTCATAAGCACTACTCGCCAAGTGCCACCCACCCGTTTTTTTTTTTAATTTAATTTTAATTTAATGATTGAATATTATACGTACCTCTATAGTTTCTTTGGAAATATCAACTTTCTTATACTTAGTTCCATACCAGGGTTCTGTCTCGTTAAGTTCATTTTCGAATTTCTTAGCTATCACAGATATTCTAAAAAAAGATACGTTTAATTCATGTTACCAATTAAGCTACATTACGGTTAGTGTTTTGTTATGATATATTTTGGTCCGGTTATATAGGTCATGATCTAGAATTTTTTCTTTCTAAAGATTCGTCAGCAACTTCGGCAGGCATTATAAAAAAAAGATTCGGCAACTTTAGCAACTGTCTTTCGTTAACTGAACTGAACGTGTTTCTTCGTTATGTCGGTTGGTCTGAATCGGTAACAGAATATTCGGTAGTGTGTGGTTTTCAATTTATATAGTCTCTCTGAAGATCCGTGTAGATAGTGGTTTGATATTATACTATCTTATAATAAAATCTGTTGGTTGTCTTGTATGATGGTGTATTTTGCAACAGTTGATATTTCGTACTGATCAAGCTAACAGTTCTTCTATTGAACCAAGAAACTATCTACACTAAACATTTTGTTGTTCAAATTCACACTGAGCCAAAATTACAGATATTGCGGTAAATTACTCGAATGGCAAACGGTTTCGCTAATATTTTGCCAAATCGATCCGACATATTTTAAAATTCGATAAGAAAACTTTGCCTTTTGTTTCTCGTTGTTGGTCGATATTGCGACAATTCACTTGTCCTCTAAATAAAATAACTACTAGGGAAACAATTAAAATACTATACCTAACATTATCTGGAACAAAACTATTCCATACACTTTCAACAAGATCGGGACGCCATTCACGTAACATGTAATTTGCACTCAGGATGTCTTCCATTGGATATTCCTTAAAAATAAATGTACTTCTAAACTGATTCAATTTTAAAACACAATGAATGTCTTACTTGTATACTATGAACTAATGACGAGATATATGTTCTAGGAGATTCTTTATCTTTAAATCTAAATATCATATGTCCAATATTTTTATTTTCATCCTGCACCCACTGCTGTGGGCCTTCTTTTTTCAACATGTTCAAATACTAAAAATAAAAATTGTAATAAGTAAATTAGTTTTCATAAGTAATATACATTTTAACAAAAATCAGATCTTGAATTCAAAGCTGTTAACGATAAAATAATTGTCCTTAAACTAGAAGCCAAACCGCACAACACCAACATCATTATCATCATTCTGAATTTACAACCCTATGTGGATCCAGCCTCCTCAAGAATTTCTCTCCACTCGTCCCTATCCATAGCCTTTCCTATTGCCTATTTCTCTTCTTCTCTGATTTTGTTCCATCCGCATTACATGCCCTACCCACCTCAGGCGTCATATCCTAATGTATTGTTACGAGTTTCTGTGGGTCCAAATATTAAATGAAGCAAAACGTGGTTTAACTAACATTATGTAACTCCAAAAACTCACTTAATTTCAAACATTATAAATTCTAATTAAATTAATAATTATCGCTTAGAATTCGCACTGATATCGCTTACAAATTTGCTGATACTATTCTTTAAAAGGTCGCCTCGGCGGCTTATATAATGAAAACAAATGTTCAAGAAATACCTAGCGGGCGACGGTCGAATCCTACGCGAAATTATCGAATGTCGTTGATACAAAGGTGGATTCTTCTTCTTCAGCATGTTTGCATCCACTCCTGCACAAAGCCCTCCCTATGAGTTCTCCACTCTTCTCTGTTTTAAGCTATGCAAAAATCTTAATAAATGGCCGAAAGTAAACAATATATGCCGTATATCATATTTTCAACCAGCCGTAATCTCATACGGCTGGTTGAAAATAAGAGTAGAAGGTTTGGTCTGGAATTAAATATAGCAAAAACAACTATCATCCATACATAACCAAAATTGACCGGTTTTATGTTGTAAACTCATTCTTCTATCTGGGATCATTGACCCAATATTTCAAAAATCCTAAAAATGACGTTGGCCGTCTCATTAATATTTCCAGTACTGACATATGGGTGCAAAATAATTCTGGTATAAAAGAATTAAAGATCTGTAAAACACTCTCCGGAAAAATTCAACTACAGCAATTGAAATATTTTGGACAAGTCATGAGGTCAGACATATAGCATATGGAAAGGTTCATCTTTCAAGGAAATGATGAGAGACTCATCATTCAAGGGAAGGTAGGAGGCCGAAGACCACGAGGAAGATCTCCAACGAAATGGATTCACCAGATCATAGGAAGTTGCAAAATACATATGCATGAAGCAATATAAATGAACAGAGACAGAAATCGATGGAGACGGACCATACATGATATCAGGACGATCACTACACTCCCTCCAGGAGGTCAAGACAGGGAGAGAGATGTACGTTTGAATCTTCTGAAATAAAAAGTCTAAATTAAACTACATTAAGAATCGAATGTAAATACAAAGTTATATATTACACTATTTTAAATTATGTGACTGCATAGCACAGCTTATGAAGTAAAAGTGGCTTTGAATTGGTATATCAATTATAGAAAGGCAATCAACCTGGCAAATACTCACCGCATCATTAAAATGTAGCATTAGGTACATAAAACCAACACATACTTTGTTTCCAAATAAAAATTAATAATAGGAATTATACATACCTGGAACACTAATTCGATGATTTCATCAATGTGGTCCATACCTTCTTCTGTTAAATCGACGGCTATGGCGAAAAAGCCTATACCTCTAGGAGCAGGTTTACTTCCGGCTACTAAATTGTTGGACCATCCTCGAGCCTTAAGTACAGACAAAATACTACCTGGACCTTCGTGGCCCATTAAATGGCTTATATAATGACTAGGCTAAAAAAATATCTTATGTAATGTATATATTATGTAAAAGATCCATACATAATAATATCTTTATGTAATATTGCCTAATTTAGAAAATTCGTACTGTCATGGACTATTTCCTAGTAGTGTTTAAAAGAGACGAAGTAAAATTTTAAGAGATATGTAGCCTATCCTTTTTGTTATTAGCGATAGGTAGATCAAGATAGCCATGAATTTATTATTATTTTTTGTTTGACTTACGCGTTTTGTTCTTTTAAGTAAAATTAAATTCGAAGTTAGTGTAACGGTAAGTTGTAGTATGTAATATATTTGAAACACACATTTCCGCAGTGACCCAACAATAAGTAAATTTAAAAGATTGTTTAAAATACCATACGAGAGTTGAACATTAAGTTGGAGGTCTTTTTGAATTACGTGACACAACCGCAACAGATCGTAGTGAGGCTAGCATCTTTAGCATGACTTAGTTCGAGCTCCTGTTTTTCCGATTATCAGTTGCTTTTGTTTTCTAAATCGTATTTAGTGATTTTTCGATATTCTAGAAGATGGATATAAACGAAAAGCAATACATTTGTGTTAAGTTTTATGTTAAAATAAATATATAGGATGATCAACTTTTTGACAAAGTCAGCTATATACGTTATTATAGAAGACACCAAGAAAAATTATTTACAAAAATAGGAGGTAGTTACAAATATACAGGCTCTTCCATAACACTTAATGAAGCACCCTGTATTTTATTTTAAATTTAAACTTCGCTTCACTTCCTTGTTACAAGGATACAAAAGTTGTAACCTGTTATACTGGGTATTTAAAAAGTTATAACCAATATTAAATGAAAACCGTATCATGTTTACTTCTCTGTATATTTAAAAATCAGAATAGGAACAAATCTCTATTGCAACGATAGTTTTTAACAATAGTAAAAAATTATAAAAAAGATTAATAGTTTAATAATATTCATTAAATCAAATGCAAGTACATTATTTTTTTGGTAATTTTAATGGATTACCCTGTATTTTATTATGGAAAAGTACTATTGCCATATTTCCATTTTTATAAAGGATTCTATATGCCAAGTTATTAGCTTTTTAGATAATTTCATTTTTCTATCAAAGTATTAATTCGGTAGGTAGTTAAATGTTACCCAATAATTATTTTGAGGCCATGATTGATTTGTAAAAACTGAAAGTTTACCATTATTGTATGTTTGTCAAGTAATCATCATTTAAGTTATGTTTTAAAAAATATGGTCCTACTACATGGTTACCTCCCCACAAATTTAGCGACCATCTTATTCGGCTATGTGTTACTATGTGTAATGGATTACTTGTTAAATAGTGAAAGTATGCCTATTAATATAACCGTTCCGATGAAATGTAGCTTCATTTCCAAATAGGAAATAATCAAAAAAATCTCATCTTCATGCTGAATAATTTTTTTCCAAGGCCCATTCGTAATTCTTGGTGTAGTTGAATAAGGTAAAGGTGCATGCATTTTGTTTGTAGAGTGAATTTTTTGAACAGAGTAATTACTAATTTTTTGTTCTTTGGAAATACTCCTTATACTTTTGTGTGGTTTTCAGTAACAATAATTAAGACATTCATTTCGTTTTCCTCTGTCAGACTAGTTGCTTAGTATCGCTTTGAAGCTATTTTTTCGTGGCATCTTAATACAATAAAAATAGTAAATTAGGCTAGTTTATGTTCGTCCACGTTTTTTTAGTTATTGAACCACTGCGGTTAAACAGAACTTTCAAGTTTTCAAAGGTATCTTGTCTAGGTTGATGCCTATCAGAAAACCGTACTTAATTATAATATAATTATATAATTATAATAAATTCTAGATAATAATAATACATATCATATCGCTTATTGCATCAGTAGTAAAATGATTATTGCTAATTTAGGATGTATTATAATAGTAAAGTAGTAGTACTTTGTAGTGATATGAAATATAAGGTAATCCAATTAAAATTTCCAATAAAATAATGAACCTATTTGCGGTTTGACTTACCCTGTATTCTATGTAATGAATGTTATCAAAATTACTTATTTTTATAATTTTTACTATTATTAAAAAACTACGGCTACACCAGGTTGCTGCTTTCGTAACCCTTTTCAATTATACCATGCGGTCCATATGCATGGAATAAATTCATTTTTAGCGTTAGTAAGTACTATATGAAAAAATCCTGAAACAGGTCGATTTTTATTCTTAAATTGACAATTTACAGTATGAAAATAATATACCCCTTCATCACCCCCTTTGAATTATAAGCACCCCCTCGAAAATTTTAAATAACAAAGGGGGTCGTATGGCACCTTATTAGAAATAAATTTTAGTCCTCTGTTCAGCAATATAAAGTTTTTTAAGTTTGGTGCAATCATGCAATCAAGTTCTTAGTTATGATTGCACAAACTTAAAAAACTTTAAATTGCTGTGAACAGCTGCCTCTAAACAGAGGACTAAAATCCCTTTCTAACAAGGTGTCACACGACCCCCTTTGCTATTTAAAATTTTCGAGGGGGTGCTTATAATTCAAAGGGGGTGTTAGAGGGGGATATTATTTTCATACTGTAAATTGTCATTTTAAGAATAAAAATTGACCTGTTTCAGGTTTTTTTCACATAGTACATAACACTAAAAATTAATTTATTTCATACATATGGACCACATGGTATATGGTGTTAAACTTAATTACTATTTAAATGGAAATAAGCCACAATTAGTTTAAAGTACGTTTACAGACGTTTCAATTTCCACTTCGGAAATCGTTCTCAAAATACAAACATTAGTACATAAATAAATAAAATATTATTAAAAATAGATAGGCAACTCCATGTAAAAATTTCGTTCATTAGGACCCCTTGCGGCTGGGGTCATTACTAATCATCTTGGCGGGAAATTTAAATGTTTACACCCTTACATGCATACCCTTTAGCGCCTCTTGCGGGCTATTTCGTTACTAATTAAAATTTACTGGAAAATATCTTACTATTTTCCGATGAAATAATCTCATATATATTATTAAAGAATAAAAGGATATATAAAAAATGCACAATTTTTTCTAGATATACGTATATTTATTTGTTGTTTAAGATACAACAGTTATAAACTAATTACATAATATTTATTACACATGTTTTCAGAAACAAATGTTAAATATTATTATTGTTTGCTTTCTGACAACTTACTATTTGACAACTTACTATCATCATCCTTTTTGTAATTTTTCCATGATTTGTACACAACGGAACAATACAATAATTCACCATGTTTAGTTTTATTACTAGCTCAACACAAAGATTCTTTGCTACAACAGGTAACTTAAACTAAACTTTAAAAACTAAGTAAATTAAAATTACTAAGAATAAATGCAAACGAAAGTTAAAGATAATAAAATAAAATTAAAAACTTGTAAACAAACGGAAGATCTGTCATTACTTTTGGCAGAATTGGCGTTGCGGAATTAAGCTTCGTTTGATAATTTTATTGACACCTAGAGACTGTGTTAAAATAAATGATTGGTTAAAGTCCTAGTCAGAGAGATAGGCTGTCATTTCTCTTTATTAACTGCCTGTGGTCAAAGTGATGGGGAGTGTTCCAAGGTAATGCATATAAGTTTCCGGGGCATGCATTAGTAAATTAAACAAATTTTGTTTTTTTTTTGTTATTTAGTGAAAAACTCTTGTGATAATTTAATTTTATCTGACTCATTTATATTGACAATTCAGACATACATTATACATTTTAAAGTAGACGACTTTAATATTGCCAATATTGTTGAGTTGCGCTCCTGGCACGACTTAACTTATAAGATAGTTCATTCGATTACATGAAATCAACTTTAACTTTAGAATATCCGTCAGAAAAACTCATAGCATGTAATTCGTCTTTAAAAAGACAAACACATGCCATGATGACAATAAAATTCACCTGTTAGTGATTCCATATTAAATTATGAGGGAAAAAACAGAAAAAAAAAACCTCATAATACTATCCCGATTGGTAAGTATTTACTCGTGCATTTAGTTTACCTTCAATAAACACCAAATTCTGATTTTATATGTTTGTTATTTATAAAACATAAATGATGTGTCCTCTCTATATGTTACTGACTTAATAATACTGGTATTTTCTTGTTAATAACTTCCTCTTGCAATATGGGTAACCAGGATCCTACTACATTCCTATACATCCTAGCCGAGGAATTTGCAACACTTGGTCTCATTTAGCATAATTAGAGCCGCTTCTTTGATTTTTCTTTTTTCACCATCCATTTCTTTTAGGACTACATTTGAATCATTCCATTGAACCCTATGTTCATTATCCCATGCTTGTTTACATATTTGGGATCTACCAAATTCTCTATTTTTAATATAAGATTGATGTTCACTTATTCTAACATTTAATGGCCTTGATGTTTCACCTAAATAAAACTGATCGCATTCACAAGGTATTTTATAAATGCAATTCTTTTTCCTTTTTTCAATTCAAAACCAAAACACACCAACAGATATTTAAATTTTAAATCAAGTCAGTATCATATACGGGATACATCATTTATGTTTTTTAAATAACAAACATATAAAATATGAATCAAATACTTACCATGTCGGGATAGTATTATGAGGTGTTTTTCCTAGTTTTTTCCCTCATAATTTACTATGGAAACACTAACGGGAGAATTTTACTTTCATCATGGCACGTGTTTGTCTTTTTAAAGACGAATTACATGCTATGATTTTTTCTGACGGATATTCTCAAGTTAAAGTTGATGATGTCATGTAATCGAATGAATTATCTTATAAGTAAAGTCGTCCCAGGAGCGCAACTCAACAGTATTGGCAATATCATTTTAAAGTCGTCTACTTTAAAATGTATAATGTATGTCTGAATTGTCAATATAAATGAGTCGGTTAAAAGAATCTTTCATTAAGTAACAAAAAAACAAAATTTGTTTAATTTACTAATGTTTGTATTTTGAGAACGATTTCCGAAGTGAAAATTGAAACGTTAATAAACGTACTTTAACCTTTAATTGTGGCTGATTCCCATTTAAATAGTAATTAATTTAAAATGCGACAAGAAAATAGCTTCAGAGCAGTGTTAAACTTAATATGATTTTGGTCGAAATTTGGTTATAAATTTTTAAATTCTCTGTATAACAGAAACCAACTGTATATTCTTGTAAAAAGAAAGTGAAGTGGATGTTAAATTTAAAAATACTTAAATATATTTTAAATAAAATATTTAAAATACCGGGTGTTTTATTTAAAAAAACATATTTTTGATGCGGTACAGTGTTATGGAAGATCCTGTATATTTGTAACTAATTTTAAAATGTGAAGATTACGATTTTAATATTTTTTACATAACTTTTTTCGTATCGCCTATATTAAGAGATATAACGGACTTTGTCACAAAAGTCGATCACCCTGTATATTACAATTATAGTTATGGAATTAGGTAAGAGGAATATTTGAGAATGAATGTTTGAGTCTGTTGTGGTATCATGAGTGCTTCAGGAGGTGTACAGAAGGCCGGATATCAATCCAAGTTCACGACAATCATCGTCTTTTGAATGATGAAGGGCATATTAAAAGAGTAAAAATTCTTAAGTGGTCAAATCGTAGTCTAGCTAGCCAGGAATGCAAGATTTCATTGGTGATAGCAAGAAATTCTACCACAACATATGCACCGGGTAGCTGCAAAGTGTGTTCCGAGGCTTCTTGTCAAGGATTAAAAACAATGCAGAGCTCAGGTTTATCAAACTTCTATATACACATGGAATGGAATAGAAACTTTTTATTGGAATTGAATCCTCACTGGAAACGATACGTGGATTTAACGCTTTGACTTGGAAATAAAAGTAGTCATCTCAACTGACCCAAAACTTCTTTGATCTCTAAAAGGGCACGTAAAATTTAATCTAATTTCATAAGCATGCTCACTGTCTTTTTATCTAAAATGAAAGTGCGAATTATTTTCACCATCAACTTGGGTGCATTCCACAAGAACCGTTATCAGAATCATTCAAGCCAAAAAAAGTACGTTGAAGGAAAGAATATTTAATGATTTATAATATGTTAAAATATATCGTGAAACTTTTTGATCAGTTCTTGTAGGTTACTGAAAAAAAATATATTTCAGAGACTCTATATATAATGGCTAGTATAATGTAACTTGTTTAAGCGCAACAACATAGTTGGTGTGCAAAAAATTTACCCAATAAAGGAAGAAGAATTAGATAAAAATGAAATTGAGTTAATAAAAAAAAATAAACTGGGATCATTATCAGTAGTAATATCAATAGGACATTGATAACAGACGAGATAATTTCATGACAAACGAAAGCTCGTTCCTTGGTAACAGCACGAAGCCGAAGGCTGAGCATCGAGCAATAAGACAAAAGAGGGAATGTAAAGGTAGTGGGGGTAAACATATTGATAGACAGGAAGTGCTATTTTGAGAGGCCACTTTAAACAAAGAAAGAGAATCTCTTTTTTTTTTATTTTTATTTTTTTTTATTTTTTAAGAAATCAAATTTAGTTGGGTTATTATGATATTGTTGATGTTATTGTTTGTCAAAACTGTCACATGAAAGCTTATTTATATTTTCTATTGAAGTTTTTTAACAATTGTTTAACATTTTAGACTATTATCGTTATTAATTAATTAAAACTTTATTGTGTTCTAGTGTTAAAAAAAGTATTTTAATAAATAATTTTAATAAATAAATAGATAAATATATAATATAAAATATTATGTAATATAAAATAAATAAATAGATAAATTAGAACCCCTACACCACTGTATGATTATTGTCAAGTGTCATGAAATTTAAATTTGGCGCATTTTCATTTCCGGATATGTCCGCCATCACAGGCCACTTTTTTGGTCTCCTTTTCATAACGATTAGATTCCCTCTTTTGTCTTATTGCTCGATGAGGCTGAGTGCTGTTACCAAGCAACGAGCTTGAGAAATTTGTCGTGAAATTATGAGGCATTCATCAATGTCCGAGGGATATTCGGCGCATAATTTTTCGAAAAAAAAACTCATAACTCAACATAACGAAACATTTATTTATTAAAAATACAGTTAGTGAAAGTACAATTATTAAAATTTAAGTTAACATTAGATTCGTTGCTGTTCTCTACTATAGAACGTCATATTGTAATATTCATTGAACATTCTCATTGCCGAAACGTGACATTTTAAAATTTATTTGGATGAAGTTGTCAAACTCGATCGTGTTGTCATAGGGATTGAAAATTGCACTGAATGCAATTATCAGTCTAATGTTGACATGATTGGGTGAAATTGTTCCACATGACACAAAATGACGAAATTTGAATGGTTGTTAGAACAGTCGAAAAATTATCATTTAAATAAAATATGCAAACAAAATGTTTGTAAATAAAAGGAGAAATGTGAAAAATTCTGTCCTTTTACCAACAGTCTTTAATTTATTTTCGTAGAAATAAGTTCTTGTTCACGTTTCGTCTTCACTAAGCTACAAAATATAAAATACATGAACAAGATCGATGAAAATTGAAAAGACACCATTTTCATAAGTGGTTGATACCGTCGGTCGTAAACTTAGTTTAAAAAGCAGAAAGTTTAACCACCGGTTTACCAAAGGCATACATAAAAGAATCCTCTGAGATTTGACAAATTGCGTATCCATCTATCTATAACCAGACACAGAAATAAATGTCAAAGTAGAGCATGCAATAATTAAGTACGTCGTTAAAACCCAAAATATCTTTAATCAACAGCTTAATGTAGATCTTTCATACCTACTGGTAAAATACTCCAATTTCTAAATGCATGAACAGCATTTTTAAGGGTGAACATTATACTACTTGGAACACAGAGTTCACAGTAAAAAAATAACAAAGCAAAATTTAAGGAAGTATATTTATTCAAATCGCTACATTTTTAAAATAAAAAATATTTTAGTGGATATCTACCTAGAAGGTAATAGGCCTTCATAGGATTATGAAGAAAATGACAACATAACCTTAATTCGATTAACCAAAAAAATTATTATGGAGTTTTGTGATGATTATGAACACAAAATAGAAAATGTATTATATTTTCCTCGAAGTATCCCTTCTAAAGAAGCGGAAAAATTATATCAAGAAGTTTCAAGTTGTGATTGCCTAAATGAATGCAGGATACAAAGTTGTGGGTGCTTTACAAATAGTGGAAGTGTTTATAAATATGAAAATGTACTGGACATAGAAAATTATAAACTGCATGAGATAAAAGCTGAGTTACCTTCATTTGAATGTAATGTAAATTGTTCTTGTTCAAAAAGGATTTGTGGGAACAGATTAGTTCAGTATGGACCCAGGAAAGGTTTAATGGTAAAACCTTGTTCAGATACCAACAAAGGGCTTGGATTATTTACAACAAGATCAATAAAAGCTGGAAATTTTGTATGTGAATATGCTGGTGAAGTTTTGACAGAAGCTGAAGCTAGAACTAGGTTTAAATTGTATGAAGAAATATATAAAATGAATTATATATTATGTGTTAATGAAATATTTGATCAATATAAATTAAAAACATTTATTGACCCTACAACATATGGCAATATTGGAAGATATATAAATCATAGTTGTAGTTCAAACTGTAAATTAGTTATTGTTAAAGAAAATAATGCAATGCCAATTATAGCAATATTTGCTAATAAAGATCTAGAACCAGAGACAGAGATTACATATGATTATGGAGAAGAACAAACAGACAATAGTCAATATTGTTCAATAAAACCATGTTTTTGTAATGAAAGCAACTGTAGAAAATACTTACCACTTGATTTAAGTTTAACTTAACCAAACAAGTAAATGTTAGCAGATTTAATTTAATTAATAATATATATTTGGCACATCTTACAAAATAGTGCCAGGTGAACATAGCCTAATATGAACCTCCATGGAACTTAATATTGGCACTTGGTGGTGTTTGCTATGCTCGTAAATGTATATGTTGTCTGCTTCAAATATAACAAGAGAAAGCTTTTATAAAGTAAATTTCTATTATATTATTTTATGCATTCTGAAATTTTATAATTTATATAAAACATGAACCATTAATGATTTGTTTCTTTTGATGTTACTTACTTACAGTTTATTATTTGAAATTTTTTGGCAATTCCCTTTGATAGATTAGCAGATAGATTTGACAATAGTCAGAACACTTAAAATAACCAGATGCCACATTGCAATAGATATTCTTCTTTATCATATTGGAATGCAATTGCTACAATTTTTCCTATTCTTTTATCATTTTATGTTAAAAGCCAGTGTTTTCTCCAGAAGAATGGTTTGCAATTGTGAGAAAATCAAACAAGAAAAATTCATTTGCAGTAGTTGAAATGTTTCGAGAAGATTTTTATAGTTTTGATGAGATAATTATAACAAAAAAAGACATTTACCACTGGGAAACAACCACTCAACTTTACAGACATGTGTTGCTTTCTGTTCCATAGCGAACACCCAAATTATATGTTCATTAAACTCAACCTAAATGGAGTGTTTGATGAAGTGTTGGTAAGACGGGTGTAAAGTTTGTTGACAACATATTAACAACAAAAAACTTAAAAAAGAATATGAAGGACCAATAGTAAGTACTTAACATAAAAAAATTAAGGTTATAAAGACACTATTACAATACATTCTATAAACCAGCAGTTTTATCTCAGTATTATTGAAAACACTACCAGTAATATTGAAACATACTATAACGAAGTTGATGAAACAGGAAGTAGATGGGGATGACAAAACCAATTTTTTTGTTACTAAAAATGTAAGTATATTCTTGCCTCTAGAATTTATATTCATTTGTTTTATTATCAAAAAGGCCATAAGCCACATTTATTTGCTTAATAAATTTATAATTGATGGATTCGACCGTTACTTGATGGAAATTCATTTTATGTAACAATAAAACACCTTCCACAAAATTTATTTTAAATCTTATCACTACAGCTGTTTCGGCTGATAGCCTTTCTCAAGTGATCTATTTTTAGTGATAGTATGTTACATAGATTAACAGAAATTCCGATGTCAAAAGACAACTTTGAGACAGAATTAAATATAATTAAGCAAATAGCAGTAAACAACGGATACAACGAACAAACAATTAATAAAATGTTAAATCAAAAACTACACAAGAAAGCCCTGAAATTAGTATTTCCACCATCAGAGAAAAAACCCAGTACCTTCTGCTCGATTACATAAACAGGCAAAATAACAACAAAAATTGCCAAACACATAAAAAAGAAAGGAAAAACACCAGCTTTCTGAACAAATAACAACCTAGGCAAATATATTAAAAATAACAAGAGCCAAAATAAAAAACACTTAAAAAGTGGTGTGTACAAACTTCAATGGGCGACTGCCCAAAAACTTACATCAGTCAAACTGGTAGAGACTTTGATAAACGAATAGCAGAACATAAAAGGGCTTTCAAGAATAGAAAAACAGATTCGACATACACACTTCACCTTCTAGATCATAATCATTCTTTTAATGACAAATTTTAAAATTCTTCACATTCAAAATAAAGGCTTTAAGCTATCTTTGTTAGAATCTATGGAAATCAACAAATTAAAAAAACACAGATATAATTCTGAATGACCAACTTGAGACAAACAGTTCTCCCCTCCTCAACCTATTTCATTAGAGACTATAAATTTGTAAACCCAAGCCAAAAATAGATCACTTGAGAAAGGCTATCAGCCGAAAAAGCTGTAGTGATAAAAAATAAAATAAATTTTGTGGAAGTTTGAAAACAAAGTTTTCAGTGTTTTATTGTTAATAAATTTATTCTTAAAAAATTCAGTTTTCTTTTGTATCCTTTTTTGAATAAATATATTTAATAATTTATTATTTATGCAAGGAATTAAGGTAAACATTATAAAATATAAAAATATGATTTCAGGATTTTGTCAAGAACTTCCAAGTATTAGTAAATATATTGCAACAAAAAGAGACAATTATTTTCCTATTTAAAACTAAAAAAGAATACTTTAAGAGACAATTTTTTCCCAAATATTTTTTTGGGAAATATTTATGCAGGGCACTAGTTTAAAGTTTTTTGTTATTGATTTTAATTTTAGCAATTATATTTATTTGTTCCTTAATCTTACCATATTGAAAGGATTACAAACTGATAATAACAATACCTACTGTGGCCCTTTAAATTTGTACATAAACCAGACCAGAATCACAAAAATTAGATTATGTATTAGTACTACAATTTGTTATGGAATATAATTACATTTTAAATTTGAGACACAAAAATAACTTTCAAATCTGCAATACGAAAGGAGATAATTGATATATTAGTAGCCACGACTTAGAGCTGCTAAAAGGTATGTGCCAGATGAAGTGTCATCTATTCCAGTATCAAACTGCTCCATATTTTGAAGAGGTATACTATACTTCTTCATTTCAGTTTGTAATTTAGTATTCGTTTAAGGTGATTTTCATCCATTTTTTTATCTGTTGTTTTCATTTTGTACGGTATTCTTTTATTTTGCCATTTAATGAATAGATATTTATTTCTTCCCATATGTCCCTATTTTATTGTATATCAAGTCTTGTTATGTCTTTCAACCTTCTAAGAAATCGCATTTCGCTAGCTTGGATTCTGGAGTTAGCTTTTAGACACATTTATTGTAGTACTGACTGGAAAGCATGTCAAGGTAACCTGGTATACTGCCTAGGAAGGGTTAAACAGATAATAAGCATCCACTGGCTTTATAAATGACTGAATTGGATGTATAACTGCTCCATATTTTGAAGAGGTATACTATACTGATCACATAATGATTAATAAACAAAAAAACAATCGTCAATAAAAGATGTAAGAACGTTCAGAGGTGCGTGTGCAGATTCAGACCACCACATGGTCACAGCCATTTTAAGACAAAAAGTTAAAATTGAAACAAAACAAAAAAAACCAACATAAAAAGTGGAATGTCAATAAATTGAGCAATGAAGAAGTAAGAAAAAAATATGAAGAGGCAGTAACAGTTCAAATAAAAGAGAAATATAAAGTAGAAGATATAAGCACAGAATGGGAGACGATCAAAAAATCAATAGAAGAAGGTGCAAATATGCAGATAGGTAAAAGTCAGGCTAAAACAAGAAACGAATGGTATAACCAAGAATGTAGAGAAATAACAGAAAAAAAAGTGCAAGCCAGAAATAAATGGCTAAGAACAGATAAAGAAGAAGACAGAGAAGAATATGGAAAATTAAGAAGGTATGCTAAGAAAGTGATAAGGCAAAATAAAAGAAGATGGGTAGACAAAAAAATGCAGGAAATAGAGCAGGAAAGAACAAACAGAAATACGAAAAGTTTTTACAAAAAGATTAAAGAACAAAACAAAAAATACAAGGGCAAAACAAACGGAATAAAAAATAGAGAGGGAATAGTGATAATAGAGGACCAAGAATACAAGCAAGTATGGAGAGATTACTACAGAGAGCTCTTGACGGAGGAAACAACAGAAGAAGAAATGCATGACGAGGAGGAAACAGTACACGAAGAAGAAGCAAATGAAGTAGACATCGAAATTTCAAAAGAACCAACATTAGAGGAATTGGATGAAGTAATACAGAGAAGCAAAAATGGAAAAGCCCCAGGTAAAGATGGAATTAATATGGAACTAATAAAATACGGGGAAGGGAACTAAGAGGAAAAATACTGGCACTATTGAAAAATATATGGAAAGAAGAGAAAATGCCAGGTGACTGGGAGGTAGGACAGATCATAACAGTACATAAAAAGGGAGACCAACAAATCTGTGAAAATTATAGAGGAATAACATTACTAAATACAACATATAAAATATTGACATCAATAATAAAAAAGAGGTTATCAAAGATCACAAAGAAGACAGTAGGACAGTACCAATGTGGATTCACAGAAGGAAGATCTACAATAGATGCAATACACACAATAAAACAAATAATGGAAAAAGCAAACGAGTATAAATTAGAATTGGAAATGTTATTCATAGACTTCAAACAGGCATTTGATTCAATTAAAAGGAAAATATTAATGACAGCACTTAAAAAATTAAAAATTCCACATAAACTCAGAAAATTAATAGAAATGACAATGAGAACTACAAAAATAAGCATAAAGACACAAAGAGGAGAGACAGAGGAATTCAGTATAAATAAAGGGATGAAACAAGGAGACGCCTTATCAACGACGCTATTTAATCTAGCATTAGAATATGTACTGCGAAATATAAATAAAGGAAATCTCAGAACAAGAGGTGGTCAAATAATTGCATATGCAGATGATATTGCTATTATGCAAAGAACAGAAAAATAATGAAAGAAATGCTTGAAGAAATAAGAGAGAAAGGGGAGGTAATGGGGCTAAGATTAAATCAAGAAAAGACAAAAATATTAAGATTAGGGAAAAAACCAATGAAGGAAAAAATCAAAATAGGAAGTTCCGAGTTTGAAGAAGTAGAATACTTCAAATACCTAGGAGTTACAATAAGTAAATCCGGAGAAAGGAAATCCGAAATAAAAGAAAAAATATTAGCAGCGAATAAAGCTTATTTTGCAAACAAAAGATTACTTAAAAGCAAAACACTGACTAAAAAAAGCAAGATAAGCATTTATAACACCATAATTAGACCAATATTATTATATGCAGGGGAAACAATGACGATGGTTAAAAAAGATGAAGAAGACTTAAGAATTGCAGAGAGAAAGATTATGAGAACCATACTAGGACCAATCAGAACAGAGCAAAATGAATATAGAAGCAGAACAAATACAGAAATTAAGGAAGAACTTAAAGAAGACATTGTAACTAAAATAAAGCAATGCAGAGTTAGATGGTTAGGTCACATCTGGCGAGCAGGCGATGAGGCAGTGACATACGCAATGATAGAATGGAATCCAGGAGGAAGAAAGAGAAGGGGAAGACCGAGATCAAAGTGGCTGCAAGAAGTTGAAGAAGACCTCCAAAGGGCAGGAGTCAGTGAATGGAGAGGAAGAACTAGAGACAGAAAAAATGGAGAGATATTGTCAAGAAGATAAGATAAACAAAAAAAAAAAGACTGATCCACTTAAGAAATAGGATCTAGAAAGCATTTACGGTTTAACCCCACGTTGGGGTGTATAGCCATTATATTATATATATATTATATATATATATATATATATTATATATATATTATATATATATATATATACTATACTTCTTCATTTCAGTTTGTAATTTAGTATTCGTTTAAGGTGATTTTCATCCATTTTTTTATCTGTTGTTTTCATTTTGTACGGTATTCTTTTATTTTGCCATTTAATGAATAGATATTTATTTCTTCCCATATGTCCCTATTTTATTGTATATCAAGTCTTGTTATGTCTTTCAACCTTCTAAGAAATCGCATTTCGCTAGCTTGGATTCTGGAGTTAGCTTTTAGACACATTTATTGTAGTACTGACTGGAAAGCATGTCAAGGTAACCTGGTATACTGCCTAGGAAGGGTTAAACAGATAATAAGCATCCACTGGCTTTATAAATGACTGAATTGGATGTATAATTGTCTTCAAGCGTCGCCACAACCAGCACTTGAAATTATTCAGAGAGAGTAAAAAATTATATTTTTGTCGTCATAACCATAATAAAGGTGCTGAGAATGGCTAAAAGAAAATCGTGTAGAAGGCACTGCAAGAAAATAGAACAGACTGCAGAAATGTCAAGGCTCCACAAACTTGCCTTTATGAACACTAGCTGAAAAATTGCTATGTGGCTAGGTTAGGACTGGAGTAAATACTATGAGCATGAAAACTCATAAGGCTGGCATATATACCTAAAATTGTGTCTGGGACTAATTAGTTTTTGCTGTCACAATGTCATTTTTACTGAAAACTCTAGAAAAACGATCTAATAGGTACATTTGAAATTATGTACTGGTTGAAAGTCCATTACATCAAGACAATATGTGTATAGAGCAGGATAACCTATGGCAGCAGCACTTAATTTTTTTATATCTATGTTAAATATTATGTTTATGTGGGGTTAAGACACAATTGGTTGTAATGAAAATGAAACTGTTAATAACGTTTGACGTTGCGATTTCCACTCAGGAAATCGTCTTCAAAAAATATATTTAAAAAATTGTGAAAAAAGTATGACTGACAACTTGTTAAGTTGACACAATTTTTTAAATATCTTTCTTGAAAACGACTTCTGGAATGAAAATTAAAACAACAAACGTTATTAACAATGTAATTTTCATTACAATCAATTATAATATTACAAATATAATATTTAACTTAAACATGCCACAAGAAAACAATTTCAGAAGCTTTTCATATCTATGTGTTTGAGATAAGTACCAATTAGAAGTGAGAACTGAATTGTTCATTCAATATTAGTAATAATTAATATACTTACTGATGATTTATAGAATTCAGTCAAATCTTCACTAGGAAATACAATATTTAAATTTCTAACATCCTTTACTGGAGAAACATAAACTTTAGTACGAAATTGACTGTCTGAAAAGGGATGGGTCTTCCATACTGGTGCTTCTACATCCTTGTTTTGTACACTTGAAAATAATTTAACAACCATTTCTTCTAGTTCATCTAAACTCTCTAAAATGTATTATGTATTAAGTATATTTATTGTGTTTATCTAAGTGCTTATGATAATATAAATCGCGAATTTCTAATCCAAGCAATGACAGACTTTAAAATGCTCACACAACTAATATTATTGGCGATAGAAACAGTAGAGGTGGAAATAAAATACGGTAAAAAACGAAATAACGGAAACAATAGATGCCAAAACAATGACTATGACAGGGAGAAACATTAATGTCTACTATTCGCCATCACACTTGAGAAAATCATAAGAGACTCGATGGACAATACTCGAGGAATCATATCAAAAAAAGCGGACAAATAGTAGTCTTTCCAGCTTTTGTCAACATAATTGCAAGATAAATGATAGAGGCATTTAATTATATAGAATGAGCTGCAAACAGTGTCTTGAAAATTAATCGCGCCGAAACAAAATATATGCATGCAAGAACAACAATATGTAATAAGCAAATGTAAAACCTAACAATAGGAGACCATTGGAAGTGTAAACATTTTTTCGTATTTAGGATTTCTAGTTACCTCCAATAACAACGTTGGGGAGAAAGTGAGGAGATAAATATTAATCGCCAATAAAAGTTATTATAGATTAAATAAGCAACTAAGATCAGACACCACAAAAAACACGAAATACCAAATATACAAAACCTTAATAAGAGACATACTTACATATGGGTCTAAAACCTAGACACTTCATACTGGGGGCCAGATATGTACCTTCATTCTGGCTTTACAACCCTGTCAAATGTGCTATCAATATATTTTACGATATATCTCCTGATAATTCTATAAAGTTCGAAGTTTCGTCTTCCCCATACTCCATTGTCATTCACCGCTCTACAGATTCGCCTTAGTACTTTTCTTTTGAAACAGACTAACATGTTCATTACTTTTTGTTATTCCAGGTCTCTGTTGGGATTTGTGGCATACATATTACTTTATCCAGAGCAGATTGAACAGTATAGATAAGAAAGGGTCTCCCTGGCGCAGCCCTTTATTTGTTTTAAAAGCCTCAGACAGTTCCCCCTGGACTCGTACTCTACCTTCAGCTTTTTCAAGCGTTAGTTTTGTTAAACTTGCCAACTGATTTTGTATTCCTGGGTCTTTCATTGCTCTAAATATTTTTCTTCTATTTACAGAGTCGTAGGCTGCCTTGTAATCTATAAATATTTAGTGAGTATCTATGCCATATTTCAGTGTTTTTTCTAAAATTTGTCCCAGGGTTACAATCTGATGAATTTTCGACTTACCATATCTGAAATCAACCTGTTATTTTCCTATTATTCGTTCTGCATATGGTGCCCTACGGAGGCATAGTATAGAAGGAGTATAGTTAGAGAATATTTTATACACTACATTTAGAAGCGTAATTCCTCTGTGGCTAGAGCATTTAAAGATATCTCTTTTTTGTGTATGGTGCAGAATATTCTAATATTCCAATACTGGGGAGGTATTTGTGCCCATATTCCTTTTATGAGCTGCAGTAGTGCCATTATGGTATCCTGGCCACCTTCTTTATATAGTTTCACTGGTAGATTATCTACTCCTGGTGAGTGTTTCTGGCTAGTTTTTTAACTGCGTCTTTAACTTCAAGAATCTTTGGTGGTTCCTCTTCCCTCTTGTCTCTTCCGCTTGCATTTTTGGTCTTCCAGGTTTTCTTCTTACTTCTGTATATTACGTACCCGATTAAAATATTCCACCCATCGATTGAATACATCCTTCCTTGTTAATCGGTCGGCATTCAGACTTCTGCATTTACTTACAGTTGCCCTAAGTTCTTTATTGTTGATGTTAACTTTCTTATACTCGTCGAATGTTCTGAATCTTTTCTCTGTGTTAAGGTTCTCTATATATTTAAGATTCGCATTTATTTATTCTCATAATTCTGTACAGTTGTTCTAGTTCTTTGGTTAAGCTTTTTCTCTAGGCTTCATTTTTTTCTCTTGTTACATTCTTACATTCATCGTCAAACCAATAATTTTTGCGGGCACAAGTTTTTGTTCCCATTTCATCTTTGCTGCTTCAATATCTTACTTTATTCTGGTCCGGTAAGAGTCTAAATCTCTCTGGTTTTCTTGAAGTCATACTCTGGTATGTAGAAAGAATGAACGAAAATGAAATAGCTACCAAAATAATCAAGCAAATGCCAGGAGAATATAAAACAGGGGAAGACTGAAACTGAGATAGAGAACAAATAGAACAAGATGGTATCGCAATTATAAAAATTTGACAAGCAAGCTCAAAATAGATCAGAATGGAGAACATCTATTTGGAATAAGTTCTAGACGAAACGTCAAGAAGAAAAATAATGAACCATTAAGTTAAGTTAACCATTAACAAGTTAAAACACTTGTAATACATATTTAATGAAAAAACAAAAACTTTTTGTATTATAAATTTTGAGTATATTTACCTTTTCCTAATACAGCCAAACTCATAATATTTGATGAGTACCACTTATTATGAAACTCTAGTAACTTCTCTCTTACATCAATATTATTCTCTTTAGGAATTTTTATTAAAGTGTCTTTGTTGCCTACAACATAAATATACTTGGTTATTACTGAATATTTGATGAAGTCAGCATCCTCTCACCTGTTCCAAATGTATTAAATGGATGATCAGGATTGGCTAAATGTTTATTTAATTGATCAAGTCTCCAAAGATCATTGGGCAAGTTCTTTTCATGTTCAGAATTAACGGCATTAATTTCTCTTTCTGTAGCACTCTCTGTAAAAAGTGGAGCAATAAAGAACTGGGAAAATCTAAAAGAAAGAAAATTTTGGTATATCAAAAATATAAAAATTGTTAATTAGACAACTCATGACAATTATATAAAAAATGAGTATTAAAAAAATATTGGTTTACTGGTTAACTCGTATCGTGTTAAGTAATCAATTTTAAGTAACTCTTTATTCTTTTAATTATAATTAAATTCATTAAACTATAGTATAGTTTCAAAAAAAGAAGAGACTGGATTGATTTGGGGGAGGCCTATGTCCAAAGTGGATTACTTAAGACTGAAGAAGATGAAGAATAATATAGTTTCACCATTGTAGAAACTAAATATTTGGAAATATAAATGTGAGTTGGTTAAAGCAACCACATTCTTATCAGATTAATAACCAATATTAATGGTTTATCCCTTCTGTTTTAATTATTCACATGCAGCCAAAGAGTCATAGAATAACGGACATGCTGTACTCGTTCATATATTCAATAATATTCATCTATTAAAAATAATCAAAAGTATGATACCACTCTGTCATAATATGCAATAAGTCATACATGATAAAGTTACGTACATCTTGGTTCTTGTGACAAGTAGATTCCTAATAATATGTGTTTAACATTCTCGTAAGTTAGAGGCAAATTGCCACTCCTCACTTAAGAGGTGGTTTATTTTCAATATGTTAAATATATTTTTAAGATTTTTTTTTAAATTGTTTAACATATTTTTATTTATATCATTAGTACATTATAGTACAACATTTCAAGAGTATTATCTGAAATTTTGGTAAAAAAATATTACTAATTAAGAAGATGATAGCTAATTTTCCAAGATGAAAAAAAAAAAGTTACTTTGTGGTGGTCATCGTAACTTATAAGTTATAACTGGATCATCTGTTTACAAAAAACCAAAAAAATTTCGTTAGTGAGTTTCTCTAGGTCGCAACGTCGAGATATTGTTGATTTTATCGTTTTTTTTTTTAATTTTAGAAATAAGAAAAGACAAATTTTTGTGAATTTTCGAAAATTTTCTGTTAAAATTTGACTAATTTGATGTTAAATTAATTATAACAACAAAATGGGCAATATCTCGGCGTTGTGATCTAGTAACTTATTTATAAAGGAAGAGTGCAAAATTTGAGAAGGACCGATCAAGTCGTTTTTGAGATACAGTGAACACCGATCTGCATATCGATTGATTTGTTTAGAGCAGCAAGTTCTAAAATAAAAATAGCCATTATGATTGCCAACCTCCGTAGGGAGACTACACTCTAAGAAGAAGTGAACACCGACTGAAAAAAATTATTTCGAGAAAAACGCGTTTAAAAAAAGATTTTTTTTTATACTCACAGTATTGTCTATTCCAGGCCCATATAGCGACGTGCGTACTGCTAATATATCTTGAGCATCTTTTTTTCCCTTAAGAGTTCCTGCTTTCGACGAACTCTGTCTTTTTTTGTTGCATCTGCAGCCATTTTATACGCTCTAGTAATTCGATTGTTATCTGCCACGAGTGCATAATTATGAGAACTTGACACTGAACTTATTCCAATTTATATGTGAGTGCTCACTCACCTCACTTGCTCATCTCTAACTCACCAAGCTCATTCACTCACTCACTCACTTACCTCACTCACTAAACTCATTCACCTACCTCACTCACTCACCTTATTCACTCACCCAACTCACTTACCTCACTCACAACACTCAATTTACTCACTCATAAAAACTCCATCAATTTTGCTTCGATCACTCTGAAATTTTACCTGGATATTCTTGAAGAGTTATACTATAGAATAACCCTCCCCCCCTAACATTCCATAGCACATCGTTTACGTTTTTAAGATTAGTCTTGATATAAGGATTAAGGATATATTCGGATAACAACAATAAAGTCTTGGTGCAGAGACAAAATAGTGTTCAAAAAATAATTCCAACTAGAAAAATATGTAGATTGTGACGTTATAAACGTCTCATGTTTGTTATTTTTCCTTTAATAATTATTTTACTTCAATTTCTTTTGATTTTATTCATTTATTAACTTTATCGTTTATAACAACTATTCTAAAAATAGTTGACGTCCAATTTTTTATTCAACTCTACAATCAACTAAATATCATATTTAATCTCTATTTTTCATTTTCAATCTTTATTTATTTCAGTTATAATTCCTGTATTTGACTCCGGTCTGTTCAGGTCACAGACATGGTACATATAAATTTCTATTCCTCACTTCAGTCGACAAATGTTATTTGTCAGTTGACAACTCTGGTCTATCATGTCACACTTCAATTTTAGAAAAAGGGAGACTAGTTTATATAATTTACTTATTTAAGGAGGTGCTTGGATTGAAAATTCATTTTATTTATTAAATCTTTTCCTGGGGTTTTTGGCCTAATTTTTCCTTTTCCAGTTGCTGAATGGAACTTTATAATTCAACAGCACATGGTCGACCATGGGATATTAATTGCTAATGTAGAATCCAATGGCCATCTTAAAATGAAAGTATCTAAAGCCAAGCAGCTAACCACTACATTCTGCAATCATTTGAAGCCCACAAGCTATCCAGTGATGTCATAAGTATCATTTAATATTTGTAAAGCTTATAGGCAAGATATGTTTTGATTAATTTTATTAAAATTTCAATTATATTTATTCATGTAAAATAAATCTTCTTTTATTTGTCCCAGCCAAACTCATTTTCATCTTTACTTCTAAGGTGCCTAATTAACTCGGCTCACGGAGCACAGAGTCATCTCTGTCGCTCACGTGGGTAACTCCAACCTGGCGCGTCCAAGCCGCGGGGGTCTATCACTTCAGTAGGCCGAAGTGAATAGATAGCTAAGTTCAGGTTGGGACCCAGTTCTGTGGGGTATAACACGGACCCCTGTCTAGGGATACAGGTGAAGAGCACAACGGTAGGCACGGCGGAGAAGAAGATCTTCGGTACGGCGTGGATGGCGGAAGTGGCATCCCTGGATTTTAGGGATTGTATAAAATCAATAGTAGCGGCTGATCCAGAGTGGACGGCTACGAACAGCGTCTGACCCAGAGTGGGCGGATGAATACTAGGTCCTCCAAAAATGAAACTAGATATAATGATAATGACTGAGACGAAAAGAAAGGAAACGGTACAGAAAAAATGGGAGAAGTCATTCACTGATGGAGCGGAATAGATAAGAAAGAAAGGGCAAAAGCAGGAATTGCAATTATACTGAAAAAGAAATGGGAACACGCAATCCAAAACTGGGAACCAATAAACGAAAGAATTGCCAAGCTTAACTTAAAAGTATACGGAAGACAGTATCTTACTAGCAGTATACGGTCCAACAGAAGACAGCTCAATTGCAGAAAAAGAACAATTCATAGAACAACTGCAAGAAGAAATCGAAAAGAGAAAGAAGAACCAAGAAATAATTATCGCCGGTGACCTAAATGGAAGAACAGGAAGAAAAGAAAACGACAGAACAGTTAGTAGATTTGGAAAAGATATAATGAACGATAACGGGAGAGATTGATTGAGCTATGCGAAATAAACCACTTAAAGATCACAAACGGCTTCTACAAACATAAAGACATACACAAATACACTTGGACACAAGAAACAAGAAAATTGAGGTCTATTATTGATTATATTATAGTAAACCACGAAAGCTCGATAAAAATAAAAGACGTGAGAGTAAAGCGAGGCGCAGAATGCGGCACAGATCACAAACTAGTAATCGCTTGGATGGAATTCCCCTTCATATGGACCAAACAGAAACCGACCCAGGTAGAGTCTGGCCAAGTTACAGCTCCGGCTACACCTGTCAATACGTGCTCAACACAAGTAAAGAAATTCAAAATCAATTTATTAGAAGAAGACTCAATAAAAGACCTATATAAGCGAAGATTGGACCAAAAGCTAGAAGAGTTTCGGTATGAATCATTAGAACAAACATACGAACACATAAAAACCTGCATGAAGACAGCAGCCCTAGAAGCTCTTGGAGAAGTGGACCAAAAATACACCCACCAAACTACAAAATTAACCGAAGACACACTACCATGCATAAAAGAGAAAAAAGAACTCCATATAAAATACCTGAACACAAACAATTATGAGGACTTAAAACTATACAGGAAAAAAAATAAAGAAGTGAAAAGAAAAGTGGCAAATGAAAAAAATGAAAGATGGGAAAAAACATGCACAAAGATATAACAGCACATAGGAGGAACGAGAAATTTATTGCGCATCTTAAAGTTGCTCCAAAGAAATAAGACAGAGAAAATCAAGATCGGTCAAATCAAAGAAAACAAATTGCAAGAATACTATAAAAAATTGCTAACCGAAGACCGCCCCGAATTCAAAGAATCAGAAATAGACGGAATAGAAATCTACACACATGACGAAATCGAATTAAGCCTAGCTGAGATAAAAAGAACGATCAAAACTCTAAAGAACAAAAAAGCAGAAAGTCCCGGTGGAATACCAAATGAATTGATAAACAACGGATGGGAAAAGTTATTCCGTATGATACACAAAATGTTTGAGAGAGCACTGAATGGAGAAGACTTACCGGCATAATGGACCCAAGCATATATGACATCAATATACAGGAAAGGAAATAGAAAAAACTGCGAAAACTATAGGGGAATCAGCATTATATCGTCTATAGACAGACTGTATGGAAAGACCATAAAGGAAAAATTAGAAATATATATACAAGATAAAATAGGAGAAGACCAGGCAGGTTTTACAGCGGGGAAAGCATGCTTAGATCACATTTACACGGTCGAACAACTAATAGAAAAAAGAATGGCCAAACATAGATCCGTCCATCTGGCTTTTGTTGATCTTAAGAAGGCATATGACTCAATGCCTAGAACCAAGCTATGGGAAGCAATGGAAGACATCGAAGTTCCACGAAGATTAATAAACGCGGTAAAAGCACTCTACAAGAATAACGAAGTAGCTGTCAAAACGGGCAATAGAATATGCAGTCCATTTAAGACGACAAAGGGACTACTACAGGGTTGCTCCACATCCCCCACCCTGTTCAAAACTGTTATTCTGCGAATAACTACAATTAAAGAAAAATCAAAGAATAATAGTCAACAAGCCATAAATTACAGCAAAAATTGAACTAGAAGCTATAACAACTTAACTAACACAACAAAATACAGCACAAATAAAAAATTGCACTAGAAATAAAATTCGATAACAATGACTAAATTAGCAGTATACCTCAAAAATTTAACAAATATAGGAATACTTCAAAAATATAATAACAGAAACAGCTAAAAATATGTAGAATAAATGGAAGACTAAACAAATAGCTTGATGAATAAGATAAATAAAAATCAAATAAAACTAAAGAAAGATAAATGGAAAATATACTTCTATAACGGAAGAAACTAAAATAAAGAACAATATAAAATTTATAAGGTGAGTTTAGCAAAATTTCAGTAGGAGACAGACATAATGAGTTGTTGAAGGGGTGGGGCGGCGAAACCGTCCGTTTAATATTTTTATAAGTAGTAAAATTGAATATTTACCCTGTCGAAAAAAAAATATATTTTTTTTTGAATACCGACAAACGGAGAAAATTTAATTAATATTTAATTTTTAATATTTAATTAGCAAATTAGTGAATTATTGCAGAATATTTTTAGTCTCTTAAAAATTGACAAAAATCTGACTGTTCAAAGAATATACGTTCAGTTAGAAGAGATTTCATTTTACATGATTTACATTACAATAATTTGTTTGGTCTATTTTTAAACTCTTCAAATGTTTTGGAATAGATTAGGATTTTAGTAAAAATGTAACGCTGTCAGCGTGTATGATTAAACTTGAAGTTATCTGCATTGTTGTAGTTTATATCTTTCTCTAGATAGATATGGTAGATAATATTGGGACAATATGGTAGATAATATAGCAACAACGCCATTGTTCAGGAGTTCTTTTATTATATGTTATCTGTAAGTCAGTTTGATAAGCGCACTGACAGGAGTTTCCTAAAGCAGAGAACAGAATTGTTTGTAGTATTATTAGTGGAAGGCGCTTTTACGTTTACTTTTTGTGAATTTTGAGTAGTTTAGTTTAATTTTATTTAGTGACAAATAATAAATATTATATACTGGTGACTGACAGTAGTAATAGTGAATCATATATCAAAAAACGTCACAATTTGAACACCCGATAAAGAAAGTATGATCGGAAATGTATTTGAAGGACTTCGAGTCAGAGAATAAAATATGAATGTAAGCGATGTAGTTACATTATGTAGTATTTTGACAAAAGTTTCCGAATCTAGTGTGTACAGAGTAATAAAAATGGTCGATAAAACAAAAGATAATAATACTTTGAAGGTTGAGACAATAGGAATAAAACAAATAAAATTTTATAATACACCCAACCGGGCATGTCATTTGTCGTGTAGTATATGAATTTTATTTCAAAAAGGAATTAACAACTATAAAAAATTGCTTTTTCACTTCAATCTAGTGAAAATATTCCAAAAATACCAAGAGACATTTTGTTACATATTCTATGTAAAATGAACTTTAGGTATTTAAAGAGAGAGAGAGGAATATTGAAAAAGAAGAAATCATTTTATAGCGCAGAAAGTATCTGAAACAAAAAGCAGAATTTCAAAGAGATTTAAAAAAAACATATACAGGTGAAACATGGTTAAATGAAGGACATACTGAAATTTTTGGCAGTATTTAAATGTGAAAATGGCTGAACCAAACAACACAACTGGTCAATATAATAAAGAAACGCAAGATGGAATACTTCAGTCACATTATGAGACACCCTGAAAAATATGATCTTTTACATCTGATCATTCAGGTTTTTCAGATTATTCAAAGATCCAAGGTAATCGTGGTCCTGGTAGAAGAAGAACATCATGGCTGAAAAATCTAAGGCAATGGTATGGAAAATCAACTACATCGTTATTTTGAGCTGCTATCAATAAAGTCACGATAGCGAATATGGTAGTCAACATGATATCCAACAATCGATAACGGTCATAGAACTAGAAGAAGAAGAAGAAAATGTGAAAAACAAATGACAAGCTTTCCTAGATGGTTTTTTGACAGGCTTAATAGCCCCATCTGGAAAAGGAAAACTCCTTATTATTAGCCAAATTGATAGCGACTCAGGATTTGTTAAAGTAGGTTTAAATGCATTTGTTTCTAAAAAGACTGGAGATTACCATAAGGAAATCAATGCAGATCATTATGAAAAATGGTTCTCAGATATTTGTTAAAAATCGAACCAGGATCTGTTATTGTTTGGATAACGCTCCATATCACTGCCGGTGTGTAGCAACAGTTGGTAACCAACAGTTACCAACCACAAAATGGAGAAAAGCCGAGATAGCGAATTGGCTTCCTAAAAAATATATTAAATTCAATTAACCAATTTTGAAAATCAAGTATGAGAATGCATGGTGTCATAAAGATAAATGTATTAAATATGTAGTAGATGAAATGGTGTGAGATCGAGGCATAATTGTAGTTAGATTGCCGCCATACCTTTGTTAAGTAGCAAGGAACTGTTAGTTCCATGCTAAAGGAACTGAAGTAGAGTACAATAAACCAATTGAATAAAGTTCAGCAACAAATTTTGCTGTTAATGAAAATGTTATGGAAATTGTATATTACTTCCTAGTTTTTATACATTTCATTAATACTGTTCTCTAATTTTTTCTTTGTTTATAAAAGCAACATATATACTAAGCTCAGATTAGAATAAGTTCTCACTAAATTGATTATATATATATATATATATATATATATATATATATATATATATATATATATATATATATATATATATATATTTATAGGGAGACTGGGAAAAAAATATTTATTATACCTGTCCAGTGCTTGAGGGAGTTGGTTTGGAACTATATCAAAGAAGTAAACAGTATGATCCAGATATGTTGCTGCATTTGTACTGCCACCATGTTCACTTAAAAACTTATTGTAGTCATTTTCATTAGGATATTTCTTTGTTCCAAGAAACAACATATGTTCACAAAAGTGGGCTAAACCATATACTTCTTTTGGATCGCTAAGGAATCCTGAAAAAAGATAACCTATATATATATATATATAAAAGATCATATTATATGTACCCTAATTAATTAAGAAATCACTTTTTTTAGCACATTGCTAGAGCAAAAAAAAATTAATAGCCATGAAAACTAACACAAAAGACTGCTCACATAATTGCATTAAATCACTAATAAGTAACCCATTAAAGATAAGTGTTAACCTGTAAAAAATATATATCTAAAAATAAATTAACAGTAGTAATGTACTTGTAGAATCTTTGTCCAGTAACACCACATAGTGTTTCTGCTGTTACTTGGCTTTTCCCATGGCCATTGTTTTTCAATTTTTCTATGATTTTTAATACTTTATTTTGGCTTGGTTCATCTATATCTATGTCTGTCGTTATTTGTTCTATGGTATCTTCCATAAATATATAGTCTTTTCTCCATTCTGCTACTCATCAAACTGGTCTTTCCATCTCTTAATTGCTTCATCAGGATTACCTATCAGATCTCAATTTTTTCTTTTACAGTAGCTTGTCATATTCTTATAGATACTTTTTTATTTCCTTCCTTCTATACTTCTTTTCCATTTCTTTTAATTATCCTTTTTTTGTTTTCATTCTTCACCTCTTTTCTTGATATTTGTACTTAGCTTCCTCACTGCTTGTTTGTATGTATTTTTGTTGAAATTTTTTAATTTGTAGTTTCACTTTGCATTGGTTATCTGCCAATACATATTTTTCTTGGTTTTCTCTTTTGATAACTTTCTGTTGCATCCTGTATCAGGTATACTGGTCTACCAGGTATAATCCTACAGTAGAAGACTAGTGTTTCCTCTTCCTATTGTGGGCTAATGTTCCCTTTGAAATGCACTTTAGGTCTATATCTGCGAGGCATATGGTCTGAAATCATCATTGTTCATTAGGTCTCCCTAATTTCAATTATGATGTTAGTATGTCCTGATCAAACTGGTAGATAGCTCAGGTTTTCTCCCAATTTACAATATCATTCTCATTGTCACCTCCCCCCCTAAAATTATGTCAGTCAGTAGGGCCTGCATTGCTGCTGTTGGTGTGCACCTTCATAAGACTTTGTGTACCTTGCTCAATTTGATGATTCCTGTATTACTCTGGTCATTTCTTTTCACATATTTCTACTTTTTGTTTTGTGATTACATACCTCTATGTTTTGTAATATCTTTTTCTTTTAACAGTTCCTGTATGTTGTACTTAACTGTGTTATTATTATATTGTTTTTCTTTCTTTTATATTAATTGACATTTTATTTTATCTACAATTAAATAATGATCAGAATCAATATCTGCTCCTCTAAAACTTCTCACACTATAAATATTATAGCCAATAATTACTTGGTTGGTTTTACCACTTTTGTCTTATATTTATGTACTTATAGGATGAAATTCTTTTACCCTTCATTAATTAACTTTATTTTCATCTCCATAGACACCATATTTTCTTTCTAAACTGGTACCTTATTTTTTCTAGTCAATATATTGCTGATAAGTATTCCAATGTCTCCAGTTCTCTTCTGGTATAGGGCCCCATGAAATATACACAGAATTATTGTCTCATGTATAATATGTTTATGACAGTCTGTTTACAAATAAAGATATCAACAAAAATATTACTTACCTACATTAACATCCATAGCAGCTGCAGATTTGTCAGTTTTTGGATCACTTACAAGCAACACTTTCATATGGTTAGACAACTCCAGGCCTCTATAAAGCCTATGATCTTCTTCAGATTTTGTTATATTATCGTACCTTTTCAATACGAAATTTGACGTCCCCATTTTTGGTTTGCTTTCTTTGAGAAGCTCTGCTGTACTAAAAAAATATTGTGATATAAATATATGGCTAGAAAAGTATTTATTTTTTTTACCTATACAAAAAAAAAAGTTGGGCGAATTCTTTTTGACGCGAAGGTTTGGACAAATAGGACTGTATGTCTTAAGCAATACATTCGACATTAAGATAAAAAATGAACTGTTTAAAGGATAAGGAGTCACTATTATTTTTAGTTTTTTATTGTTGGACTTTCACTTAAGTGTCAAATTATGTCATCAATACACCTACATTCTACATTTTAAATCATGTCCCATGTCAAGTATGGATGACGGACACGTCAGATGGCACATATGTTATCATGGTACAATGAATAAAGTATACAATGTTTCAGTGTATACTCCATTCGATTATCTCGGGCATATTTTGACAGATTCATTGCCGGAAACCTACAACACAACAATTCCTACTTCTTAGTATTAACAGCTCAAGTAAACTACTATTGCAGACTTCTTTCTTTGAAAAAAGAAGAATTGTTCTAAATAGTGGAAGTGTATACTAAACCTATCAAATTTTGGGTAGTATATATTTAAAAAATATATTTTAGTTGTTATTATTTAACATAACTATTTATTATATGGTGCAGATAAATAAATATTGATTGTCGGTAATTCGCAAAGTTCTATTTTATTTACTATTTAGTTTGTTTACTATTAATATTGGCTATGAGTACGTGTGCTTGGTTGTATAGTAATTTCCAGCCACTTTTAGTCTGTCAAAAAGTAACTAACTTCGCAACAAAATAATTACTAAATTCACTAGACAGTTCGGACTGGGAATAGCGAACCGAGTATACCAACGTTATACTGTGGTACCATGGTATGTTATGGCACAGAATAATAAACAATGGCACAGAATAATGTTTATTATTCTGTGGTTATGGTCAGTCACAGAATAAAAACAATGGGTTGTTATTTTGTGGTTCTATTTGCTTGATTTGCCCATATTTGTCTGCAAAATTTTAAATTTGTTTATTTTACTAAAATAAGATTTAAATTAAGTTTGTAATTGATCCCTTATATTAATACTTATGTAGTTTAAAAATAAGTGCAATGTGTACCTAAATATATTATATCAATAAGTATTAAATATTATCAATGCCACAGAATAATAAACAATTAGAATGCCCACTCCCCATGGAAAATTAAGTACGCGCATCTCCTTCGCGCAGACGTTCCGCCATGTTTTAGAGAGAATCAGTGTTGTTTATGGGGTGTGCATAAAAAATAACCCGGTTTAATTAACTTACGGCAATCATAGACATACTATACAATTATTTTAACAATTTTAAATATAATAACATAAATATAAATATAATTAAACATAAATATAAACAATTACATAACCTCACAAATCATATGTCTGTGTTATATGCTTCCTTCTAAAAAATGGCGCGCGTGCTGAAAAACTCAAAGGCGGCATCTGAGAGTGGACATTCTGATTGTTTGTTATTCTGTGTCAATGCATTCATATTGTCATAGAATAATAAAACAATCAGAATGCCCTCGCTGTTAGGCGAGATAAGCACGAGCATCTCGTTCGCGCAATCAGCTAAGTTTTAAACGAAACCAGTGTTGTTCAGTGAAATTTTTGCTGGTGTGCATTAGAAGGTTCATTGATAAAACTAAAACATGGCGTGCGTGCTGAAAACCTTCAAAGGCGACATCTGACAGTGGGCATTCTGATTGTTTATTATTCTGTGACATTGCTTCAAATTGGTGACAAAAATTCGCACCTGCGTCCATAAAGGAACGCATAAAATCATTATTAAGGCCGTATGACACTATGCATTTTCTTGTATCATTTCTTATATCGTTTCTGATATAGAAAGTTATTTATGTTTTCTTGTATCGTTTCTTGTACGTACATTTTTGCCCTGTATGACACTATGCAAGTTCTTTTACCAGAAACTGTATGTGATTTGGCACATGATTGGTCGAAATTTTGACACCTATAAAAATAGAACTGCAGTACCTGAGGCACCGAACAAGGGCCTGAGGACCCCAAGCTACTGGGGACTGAGAACATATGCTACTGATTATTTTTAAAAATACTGTGGTGCAAAAATGAAAGAAATAAAATGTCCCAATATGAAAACTAAATTGGAAACCACAATTTTTGAAGATATTCAACAGGTTGTAATGAAAGACAGAAATGATAAATAATTTGGTTGTAATAATTTATTTGTTTTTTTTTAATTATGTGTTTGAATGGTATGCTCTTGAAACTCTACTCTTATTTGGAGATATAAAATAATCTTTAAACTCATCACGAATTTTTATTGCGGTTATGTATTGTTTTTAGTAAAACATCTCCTCCTACTTTCAGTAGTTCCGATGCTATTTGATACAATCACTGTGATTTATTGTTTTTCAATATGGCTACTGATGTTCTAACCTTGGTTATTGTTGGTGGGCACTTTTCTCTGATGTCTGCTTGGCCTAATTGTATGTATACATCAGAGATACTTACATTTCTCTGGTATATATCAAAGTTCTCCTCCAGCCATAGAGAAATAAAAATAATAATTATTTTTATTTCTCTATGCCTCCATCCGCCAATATGACATGAAAGAAGTTTTACGTTTTAGCGGCTTTGCGCACAAATTGGCGCATTTCTTGTACAAGAAAATGCAGCGGACACAAATTCTTGTATCGTTTCTGATATAAGAAACTATACGCCTGTATGACACTATCCATTTTTTTGTTATATCAGAAACGATATAAGAAATGATACAAGAAAATGCATAGTGTCATACGGCCTTTTTAGTTAAATAAACAAAATTATTAGAAATTCTCGCAACAGGTCGATTTTATATTTTAATTTACTATTTTTTCAAATTATAATCTAATATACAGGGTAGACCACCTTTGTATGATGACGTCCTCAATATTTTTTTATGGAACTACCATTTTTTTTAATTTGTGGATTTCCCTTGCTAAGCTGATTTGAAAAATGTATAAAACCTTACTATAAATCGGTACACGGTAGGAAAAATGCAAAAATTCCAAGTTATCTACAAAATAATAAATTAAGGATAAACTTAATAAATAAATTAAATTAAATTACATATTGTTATACAACTACTTTATTATTATTAAATTACTGTGATACATTAACAAAAATAAACAACGAAAATTTATAGTAAATGTTCAAATTGTTCTCCAATGATCGTGAGACGATGACTGGACCTGTTATTATTTTCGTCTTCAAGATCTATAGAATCCCATAAAAAGAAATCTAGTGTGTTCAAATCAGATGATCTAGGGTTACCATTCCACTGGTCCCCTCTTCCTACCACCACCATCTTGTTGAAACCAGATTCTGCGGTCTAAATGAGTGACTGGAGCTGATCAGGAATTAATATATTTTTTAGGAAATCCAGATATAATGTCCCTGTTAAATTTTCATAAAAAAATAGGGACTAATAATTGTATTTCTCACAACACGAGCCCATACGTTTGTTTCTGTGGTCTTTGCGTATGGGATACTTGCATCCAGTGTAGATTTTCATCAGGCCAATAACGGATATTTTGTCGGTTAACATGACCGTTTAAAGAAAACGTTGCCTCGTCCAAAAATAACGTAATTAATGAAATTGTTGGGTTGCTTCATCATATACTCGCAGAATTAAGTTCTTCAGTCAAAGTCGTCTTTAGTCAATTCATGGATAAGACGTACTTTATAAGGATATTATTTTACCTTCGACTTTTAGCTTCGACCCAGAACTTTTCCAAAGAACCTCTCATACTAATAGCTTCTCTGAAATGTCGTGAAGATAGTATATATGTAGATGGAGAAATAAATGGTAAAACGCATACGTTGTTGGTGAATACCGGAGCGACCAGAACTATTTATACGCCCGACAGTTATAAACAGTCGTAAGAAACTGTTACCAACGAGGTTGCGACTTCGGACCGCTACTGGTGAAAATGCCAACATTCATGGAGGAATCCAGATACAATTAGGAATTGGAGCAGAAAAGGTCGTCCATACTGTTATAGTTGCTGACATCGAAGAGGATGTTATATTAGGAATGGACGTAATGAATACGCATGGATTTCAATTGAATTTTAAGAATAAGGTAATCAAAGTTGGTAACGAGGAGGTATTTCTCCATCCACATGATAACAACACTATGTAAGTAAAACGATAATAGTAGCGCTCCTACAGGGAATTGTGGACGAAGGACACCTGTTATGATGGAGGCTTGGAACCACGACGACGAAGTTGGCCGTGGAATCATAATTGGAAAGGAATTGGTGACTTCGGCTAAAGAAATTCCTGTGAGTTTTATCAATGTCAATCACTATCCAGTGATCATCAAGAAAGAGACAAAAGTAGGAACTTGTGTACCTGTGACATTCATAATCCGTCAGACGACAACACCTGATAATTCCAACGACAAATTTGACCAACTGGTTGCAGTTGCTGAACAGTCTCTGAATCAGATTGAGAAAAGGAAATTTAGGGAATTTCTTCGGCAGTATCGTGATATTTTCGTACCGAAAGGAGGAAAGACGGGAAGAACTACCGTTGTTAAGCATAAAATTGATACTGGTAATGCTAAGCCAATTCGTCAAACAGCTCGACGATTAACACAGGCGAAAAGAGAGGAAGCTGAAACGATTGTCCAGGAAATGAATAATCACTGGGTAATAGAACCTTCTACGAGCCCATGGGTCTCTCCGGTAGTCCTGGTTAAAAAGAAAGACGGAACAACGAGGTTCTGTGTGGATTACCGTTTGCTGAACAACGTTACCAAGAAAGATAGTTATCCTCTGCCTCGGATCGATGACACATTGGACACATTGGCTGGAAGTAAATTATTTTCTGCTTTGGATTTGAAGTCTGGATACTGGCAGGTAGAAATGGACCCGGGAGATAAAGAAAAGACAGCCTTCACCACAGGATCTGGATTATGGCAATTCAACGTTATACCATTTGGACTCTGTAATGCTCCTGCGACATTTGAGAGGCTTATGGAATATGTGTTGAGAGTATAAAACTGTAAATATGATATGACTAATTCTTTTCTATTTCTAGTAATTTCGGCGCTCAGACCTTTTCACCTGCCGGTAGAAATGAGTCACCTAATGGATGGAAGGTCATCGATGTATCGCCAGACCTTTCTAGATAACGGCATTTTATATATAATAACGGGGATTTTTATTGAGGAGTTAGTCAAAAGAAGATATCGCGATCGCGTTAAAATTGTATCGCACGTAGATAAATTATTAGGGGAAGGGCGGGTAAAATGGCATAGGCGGGCAAAATGGTTTTTTGTTCTCGTAGTCAAGCTAACGGTTCTACGTCACTGTAATTCTGGATACTTATTACAAACAGTGGCAACACTGTCCACATTAAGTTCGTGCACCTAATTTAACGGCCGTCCACGAGATTGGTGTATTTGTGAATAAGTGCTGGTCGAGTTCGATGGGTCAATGTAAGTTATATTCAATAATTTGTTAAATTAAGGTTATAGAGCTTTTTGAATTCTATTTTTGGCAATTATGTTTTATACTCTGCATGTGACCTTAAATAAAAATTGTGTTTATTTTCGTTATTAATTTTTTTCAACTATCAGTAGTCGACAAATACAAAACGGGCAAAATGACATAGCATTATGGCGGGCAAAATAACATACTATGCCATTTTGCCCGTCTGTTTTTCAGGTTAAGGTACATGTTCAGTTTTTTTTTGCAGATGGTTTATTCACATAAAAGGAAGTCTAACAGAAATAGTTGGAGTGAGGAGACATGCAAAGAGCTTTGGAGGCAGTTTGAAATTCCGAAATGGGTTGGCTTAAAGCAAGTAATACATTTCATGTACCGTTCTCAATACTACAACGTCGAGCAGGTAATAAAATAAAATTGCCATTGAAGCGAATAAACATTTGGGCTCCCTGGCAACAGTTTTAAACAAAGATATGGAGTAGGCAATAGTTGCCCACATTCTGTATCTTGAATCCCGGTTTTTTGGCGTGACAAGAGCAGACTTGTAAGCAAGCTAGCCTATAGTATTGCAGAGAAAATGAAGATTAATCATCCGTTCAATAAAGTGACCAAGATGGCTGGCAAAGGATTGTTGCATGGTTTTCGCCAACGAAATCCGCAATTATCATACGTCTTCCAAAAGCTACGTCTTGCACGGGCCGAGGCATTCAATAAGCCTGAGGTAAATAAATTTTTTGATAAGTTAGAAGATGTTGTTGAAGAACACAAAATTCAAAAACACCATGATATTCAACATGGACGAATCAGCCTTGACCACCAGCCTTGACCAAGTTCCGCCAAAAGACTTTGCTCAGAAAGGAAAAAAAAACAAGTGGGCTCTATCACGAGCGTAGAAAGGGGTGTACACACAACAGTTGTAGTGTGCATAACTTCTGGAGGAACTTACGTACCACCATCAATAATTTTCCCCCGAAAAAGATTTAACCCACTTTTATATGACGCGCACAGGCAGAATCCTGCGCAGAAAGCATTATTAATTTTAAACGGACACTCCAGCCATAAATGCTACGAAGCTTTAGAATTAGCTAAACAAAATTCAGTGGTATTACTTTGCCTGCCGGCACACTGCACGCACCACCTTCAGCCATTGGATGTTGCCTTTTTCGGACCACTCCATAAATATTATAATTAAGCTGTTACTCATTGGCTCAGAGAAAATCCTGGTCGTGCAATAACTATATATCAAGTGTCCAGTCTCTTCCAGAAAGCATATGAGAAAACAGCAAATATTGAAATCGCAATCAATGGTTTTCGGGCCACAGGAATATCACCTATAAATCGTGACATTATTCCGGAGCATGCATTTTTGCCTAGTGCAACTACAGATGTGCCTGGTTCTACTAATAAACCTGACATTGCTTCTACATCTTTACCTGCTGATGTTAATGTTCCTCACGCTGCAACTTACGATCATCATGATGTCCATCATCGGCATCTGGTTCTAAAGATGAATCTGTTGAAGGAATCCTGATGTAATTGGCACCGGTACCTCAGAGTAATGTAAGAAAATCTACCAAACGCAAATCTGGTCAATACCAAGATGTATTAACCGAGAGCCCCTTCCTGAAATATCTCCGCGAAAAAGAAAATGAAAAAAAAAAGCACAAGAAATAAAAAGCAGAAAAGGGGACGTCGTGAGAAGAAAAATAGTCAATGATTTAAGTGATGGAAGACGCATTGTAAACAAAGATAGACATCAGTCGGAGAGAATAGGCAAGAGAAATATTGTGATCAGACCAATACTGAACAATATATCAAGTGATGAAGAAGAACCCTTTAGTATTAATGATGATGCACAAGAAGATTGCGCTTGAATTTACTGCAATGATACATTTAGTAGGTCCAAATCTAATGAAAGATGGTTAAGATGCCAAATTTGCCAAAACTGGTCACATTCAGAATGTGCTGGACTTCCCAAAAAAGCAAAACAATTTATTTGCGAACTTTGTATGAACTAAAATGTTTAATTTCAATTTTTTTTCTTCGTAAAAATAAAAATTTAGAATTATTTTTGTATTTAACACTATTGTTTATGTGTATGCCATTTTGCCCGCACTGGGCGGGCAAAATGGTTTTTTGTTACATTTTGATTTTGATTTTTTTTAAAATAAATCTCTTTGTATGAGTGATTTTTTGTTACTTAGAATAGTAGAAAAATGACCTGGCTATCATTATACATCAAAAGGAATGATTTATCTCTATTTATGTCTCAGATATATGGAAAATAAACTAAGTATGCCATCTTGCCCGCCCTTCCCCTAAGTGTAAAATAAATTAGAATTGATAAAGATTTTGATAAATTTGTGAGTGTTATAAATATTGAACTTATACTAAATTTAAATAAGAATAATAGTTATAAGACTATAATAAGACTATAATAAATAAGTTATAATAAGAGTTAATAAAGACTTTACAATATTATCAATTTTTTTTATGTTAATATTCAATTGATTTTAAAGTAGAAAATAGTCGTACTCGAGTTTATAACTTTACCAAATATAAAAGTCAAAATTTTTGAGAAGGATGTATAAAAACAATTTTTTTTAATTTCTAAAGAAAATATGAAAAATGCTAAATTATTCTTTGGTATCCCTAAGTTACCATATATATCCAAGGAGATAGTTTCGCAGGCTTTAAAAAACAATAGAAATAATATAAAACACTGAAAACTTTGTTTTCAAAACTTCCACAAAATTTATTTTAAACTCTTATTACTACAGCTGTTTCGGCTGATTGCCTTTCTTAAGTGATCTATTTTTGGCATACGTTTACACTTTATAGTCTTTAATGAAATAGGTTGAGAGGAGAACTATTTGTCTCAAGTTGGTCATTCAGAATTTTATCTGTGTTTTTTAATTTGTTGGTTTCCATAGATTCTAACAAATATAGCTTAAGGCTTTTATTTTGAATGTAAAGAGTTTTAAATCCGTCATTAAAAGAATGATTATGATCTTGAAGGTGAAGTGCGTATGCAGAATCTGTTTTTGATTATTGAAAGCCCTTTTATGTTTTGCTATTCGTTTATTAAAATTTCTACCAGTTTGAACGATGTAAGATTT
>OU898281.1:69305758-69308258 GCA_918026665.1 Diabrotica balteata
CTCTGTCACCCTGTAGAAATTTGTTGCCCCCAGGCACGCTGAGAAGCTCTTGGGTCGCCGTCTAGAGCTACTGTGGAGGAAACTGGATCCAAAGATTTGACCCTCCAACCAACTGTATCAATAGTTACTTCCCATAGTAATGCATTATGGTCACTGGCTGTGTAAAAATCCAATACCTTCCAAAAACAGTTCCCATTAACGAGGCAGGTGCTGATAAAAGTGAGATCCACAATGTGTGTATGTGTATGTGTGTGTATGTGTATGTGTGTGTATGTGTATGTGTGTATGTGTATGTGTGTATGTGTGCGTATATGTGTATGTGTGCTTGCGTGCATGAGTTTGTTAGTGTGTGCATGAGTGTGCGTGTGTGCATGTGTTTGGCGTGTCCGCGTGCTTGTGTGCCATTGTAAGTAGGTGTATGTGTGTGGTGTGTGTGTGTGTGTGTGTGTGTGTGTGTGTGTGTGTGTGTGTGTGTGTGTGTGTGTGTGTGTGTGTGTGTGTGTGTGTGTGTGTGTGTGTGTGTGTGTGTGTGTGTTGTGTGTGTGTGTGTGTGTGTGTGTGTGTGTGTGTGTGTGTGTGTGTGTGTGTGTGTGTGTGTGTGTGTGTGTGTGTGTGTGTGTGTGTGGTGTGTGTGTGTGTGTGTGTGTGTGTGTGTGTGTGTGTGTGTGTGTGGTGTGTGTGTGTGTGTGTGTGTGTGTGTGTGTGGTGTGTGTGTGTGTGTGTGTGTGTGTGGTGTGTGTGTGTGTGTGTGTGTGTGTGTGTGTGTGTGTGTGTGTGTGTGTGTGTGTGTGTGTGTGTGTGTGTGTGTGTGTGTGTGTGTGTGTGTGTGTGTGTGTGTGTGTGTGTGTGTGTGTGTGTGTGTGTGTGTGTGTGTGTGTGTGGTGTGTGTGTGTGTGTGTGTGTGTGTGTGTGTGTGTGTGTGTGTGTGTGTGTGGTGTGTGTGTGTGTGTGTGTGTGTGTGTGTGTGTGTGTGTGTGTGTGTGTGTGTGTGTGTGTGTGTGTGTGTGTGTGTGTGTGTGTGTGTGTGTGTGTGTGTGTGTGTGTGTGTGTGTGTGTGGTGTGTGTGTGTGTGTGTGGTGTGTGTGTGTGTGTGTGTGTGTGTGTGTGTGTGTGTGTGTGTGTGTGTGTGTGTGTGTGTGTGTGTGTGTGTGGTGTGTGTGTGTGTGTGTGTGTGTGTGTGTGTGTGTTGTTGTGTGTGTGTGTGTGTGTGTGTGTGTGTGTGTGTGTGTGTGTGTGTGTGTGTGTGTGTGTGTGTGTGTGTGTGTGTGTGTGTGTGTGTGTGTGTGTGTGTGTGTGTGTGTGTGTGTGTGTGTGTGTGTGTGTGTGTGTGTGTGTGTGTGTGTGTGTGTGTATGTGTGTGTGTGTGTGTGTGTGTGTGTGTGTGTGTGTGTGTGTGTGTGTGTGTGTGTGTGTGTGTGTGTGTGTGTGTGTGTGTGATAGGTATGTATCTATTTCTAGTACCTATTGTATATGACTTTTAAAAAATGTTCTTTTTCTATTGTATATTTTAATTCAGTACATTCTTAGTATAATATGTTAATCCAGGAATAAAAAATTAACCCTGTTTAATTTATTAACAGCAATCATAGACATAATATGCAATATTGCATGTCGTATTTTTAGTTGAAGAATAGATTTAATTATTTCAAAATTACTAAATTATTAACCTCTTAAAATTTAAATTATGGTTCTCTTGTAGCTTGTTGCAAATTTCTCAATCCGAGCCAGTGTTTTCCGTTTTAAATATGGCGATCGCTTGCTGACACACTTTAAAGGCGGCAACTGTGAGTGGGCATTCTGAATATTATTTATTCTGTAGTATTATTTGTTGCAAAATATATTTATACTAAAACAACTGAAGATATACAAATAATAGAGAAGATTTTTTTAGGATTACGTGCTGCAAATCCTTTTCAACATTTATTCAAAAGATATGAATGACTCTGTAAGTTTTTTTCACTCATCTCTATCTTTTGTCCTTTTTATCTAGTTTCAGCATTGAGATTTTTCTCTGCATCATATGTATTTTTTATATAATAATGTGTTTCAGCACCATAAGTTAAAACAGGGAGTATACATTGATTAAAATCTTTTTTAAGATCAGAGTTCTTTATTGTACGTATATGGACCTTAGTTTTTCAAATGTTGCCTATCATACCTATTTCAAATTCCACTTCAGAAATCGTTGTAAAAATTGAAACGTCAATAAACTTATTTTAACCTTCAATTGTGGCTTATTCCCAATAAAATAGTGTCAACTTTAAAATGCCACAAGAAAAGAGCTTCAGAACAATATTTATCAGTTTATGACCTTACGGAAATATTTTCTGATTTAGGGTGATAGGTATGGATATTTATAAGTTTGTAGTATTTCATTTTAGTTGTTCATTGGTTAAAGTTTTTGTGTTTTAATAACTGCTTCTAGAGTATTGCACAGCAAGTTGAAACTAGAACACATGAAGAACACACGTTCCGCATCTTCACTGGTCCCGAGACAGGA